>JAUYWH010000003.1:20037905-20050487 GCA_034779795.1 Ctenopoma multispine
AACAATACGGGGGTTGGGGCTTGGTTACACGGATCAAAACAATGACGTGGTTTGTTTTGGTTGTGTGTTTTGGTGGGTTGTAGTCACATGTCAAGCGTGTTATTGTATAATTTGAATTTCAGTAAATACAGTGTCAAACTGGACACCAGGACTACAATCACCATGTAAAATGATTAACAACAGGGACAAAGATCATTTTTAATCATGAGTTTATTTTCATACACAGGAGTTATCACAGCAGGACGAGTTTCTATGGAGATGTGATAGATACACACCAGAGTGTTGATTCCTTGATGTACCACAGTTACTGTTACAGCATGCTTTATTGCTGTGTTTCAACAAGCAAACTAAATATTCTCGAGCTGTGTGAAGCCAGAATGAACTGAGCACCTACTTGGAGTGTGCAGCATGAGTAGAAGCTGATCTTTGCATTTAGCATAAACATATAAACGTCAGTACAGGCCACATCTTTTTTAAGGGACAGCTGGAAGCATAGTCTCTAACCATGTATTATTCAGACTGAGGAGCTGAGCAGCCAGTGATGTTTACCTGCTGAAGGTTTACTGTAACTGCACCAGAGACATGATCCTCATTTTCAGGATATTTCTCATCTTTTAAAGTGGACATTCGCCCAAAACCAACTTGTCTGTCCAAAAATCTGTCCTCAACAAAAACTTTGCTTACCTTACTGATCAATAGTGATTCAGCCTTTGTGGTGTGTGTGTGTGTGTGTGTGTGTGTGTGTGTGTGTACAACAAATACATGATTCCTCTGGTTAGACAAATGTTTGATAAAAACAGTTATTTTAGGAAATTAAAATTTAAATTATACTATGTATATTTTAGGTGTTTTAAAAAGTGCATCATCTGCAGGAATCCAGGGGCTTGGGGTTAATAGAGCTTTCTTTAGTTGATTTAGTTAACTAGATGTACAGCAGCTCCTATTTAGACTCTGTTACATTCCCTCCTTCACTGACTAACAAACAAACTGTATTCAACAACCTGGATATGAACTTCCCAGCAAAGCTCCTGCCCATTCAATCAAACTGGTTTTGGGATTTTAGCTGTTTATTAACATGACCAGCGGATGTACTCTTAGCTCTGGTTGTTCAGCGCTGTTGGAACGAATGGATGTTGAGTGATTTTCTTCCTGTGATCAAGGTGCTTGGTGTGCAGTATTAACATTGCAGCAGCTTTTTAAAAGCAGGTAACTCAACTGTGGCCTCTATTCAGAAGTCTACTACTTTAACCCAGGCTTAGATTGAGTATTTAAAGACACATTTAGCCTAAATATCACTTTGCAGACATCAAACCTTAAGGTCTTGCAAACCTTTTTATCTGTGGGAATGTGAAATGACTATCACCACTTGGGAGTGGACAAATCACATGACGCTGGGATTCTGGCACCAGCCTACAGGTGTGAGGAGACATGTAGAGATGTGGGCATTTCACACACGTCCTGATCAGGTCAGCAGGGGGCTGGACCACAAACATACACTTCAATTCTGCAGAAAAGAACCCCAGCTCTGCAACATTTCTATCTATAATTACAGGTATTATAACACACACACTATCCTGTAGATTTCACTTTTCAAATTTTTTCTATTGTGATAATAAGATCAGTCCAAACAGATTTCAGTGTGAGATGACGGGCTGAAGAGTTTAACATTCCACTGAATCTATACATTCCTTTGTTGACAGTGAATCAAAGTGTTCAGAGTCACGTGCCCCCGGCAGTTACTCCTATGATGCTCGGTCTGGGGTCAGTTTCGGCTCTGACGCAGTGCGGACAGGAGGAAGGGCAGCAGGTTGAGAGCCGGTCGATGCTCCTGCACCCCCAGTGCAACCAGAGCCCCCGCCAGGAGGGAAGTTACTCTGGGCAGGACTGGAGGCTGAGCTGGCATTACCTGTAACAGACAGGACCAACAAACTGGAAGCTGAGACTACATCTGTGTAAGTCTAAGAATGGAGGTTTGTTGTGATGGGAACAGAGACCTCTGATCTGCTTGTTCCCTGATGCTGTTCTGAGACAAAGCCAGAACTCAGAACCGGCTGCTTCTTGTTGTCTGAAGTGAACACTAAAACTGTTTTCTATGGTACCCCACACCTGCTCAGTGAGAGGAGAACTTCACATTTCCCTGCTTATCAGCAGAAACTACCTACAATGCCAGCATTCAGAACTTTATGCTGCTTAATTCAGACAGAGAATAACACACACATTGTCAATTAATTGTCAAAAACTGACAGTAGCCCCAGGATTAAATATCTGAACATTGCTTTTATTCCCCTCATAAACTTGCTCCATCTTACCATTCTTCAGTTGCACCATTGTCTCTGGAATTCTCTTTCATAAGACACAGTAACACAAATTCCTTACACCTCTTTGAATCTCACATTAATATCCCTTTTTGTTCAACAAGAACAACTAGGTGCTAGTTCTGGGCTGGTGTTACTGCTGGCTCAAAGTGGGTTCAACTTGGAAATTATCTAAGAAACGGTTTGCTTTTCCGTAAGCTAGAGAGCCACTGTAGAGCCCCAGAGCCCCCACGTCAGAAGATATATCTACAAAATACTTATAAAACAAAATACACCTCCACTTTCTCAGCACCGCTAACTTCAAGCACAATAATAACCACAACTCTGTAGTAACATTGTCCTTCTATTTAGAGCGATTATGTTTATGTTATGTGTTTTAATGTTTGTTAAAACTAAATGTCTGCTGCCTTTGTTAGCTTTAGCTATTAGCTAGCTAATTAGCATCAACTCATTTTTCTTTGGCTGTTGAAATGCAAAGAACTGGTCCAAAATTTAGCAGTAGTTCCAAACGAGCTCAACTGACTTGAAAAAATAGGCATATAAGACTCATCTTTTTTAGAACTGCTCACTCCTTCTCTTATCTGTGGAGGCAACTTTTTAATTAGCTTCTTTTTAGAAGTTTGCTTTGTCTTCTAGTTCTTTTTTATTCTTTATTCTACTATAGCTACTAGCCACTTGTAAATGTGAGCAGGCACTTAACAGGAGTAAGACACCTACCTTTTCAACTTTATGACAGTGAATGAGTCCATCCTGTCCAAGGTAAAAAGTGGAGAATGCGTCATATGACCTACAACAGATGACATTTGGATTCAGTTAGATTGTAAATCAGTGACAAAAGACTGAAACACTCTAGTGTAGCAGTTCTAGCTCCAGTCTGGACGTGTTACCTGTAAAGGTGAGACTTGTCTTTGCGGTAGAAGCGCAGCAGCAGAGAGTGAAACGGGAGACCCCAGACTCTCCAGCGAGCTCTAATGGTCCCGTCCTCTGTGTGTTTGGTGAGCTTCATCACCTCCAGCCGAGCCTCAGCGTAGTAACATAGACAGAGCAGGCGCCACAGGGACAGGGACAGCTGGTACAACACACGGCCTCTACACCATAACACACAAACAGAAACAAGAAGTCACACAATTAGAGTGCAAACATTTATATACAGTGTACATCAGTGTGTCTAGCAATGTATCACCATCAGCACTGAACAAGCAGATTCACCTGGTCTTGGTGTTCATCAGGCCATTGATGAATTCCACATCACTTGAGTACATGGTGTAATCATGGTTCTTTATAAAGAAACTTGGAAGCTGTAAAACAAAGGTTCATACTGTGATGCTCAGGTGCAGCTTTTCAATGGAAATATGAAAGCCTGATATTAAAACTGTTTAAGGATGGGAAGTGGTTTCAAAGAGTTCATAAGACAGTAGCATGAGTCTCATATTTAAATACAAAATGTGTTTCAGTATGAGTGTGCAGTCCTGTGGGAGTGTTGTGTTGAGCACTCTGCTCTGACTGGACACACAGGACGAGCTGTATGAAGCCATTAAGAAGCTGCTCTAATAAAAAAAAATCAAAAGCACGTTGTTTCTATTCTCCTGATGAAGCATGATCCATGACAGGAAGAGAGAGAAAAGTGATCCAGTGCTTACAAACTCGCCACCATGCTCTCATATGTAATCGATGCATTATCCACCACACAAACACTTCCACACCTGCTTGATGACTTTAACATGGGCAGAATGCTACAAGGAGGCACAGAGCCTAGTACTGGGTCAGCCCAGCTTGTTTGCATCTGCAGTTCAGCGCTGTTGGAACGAATGGATGTTGAGTGATTTTCTTCCTGTGATCAAGGTGCTTGGTGTGCAGTATTAACATTGCAGCAGCTTTTTAAAAGCAGGTAACTCAACTGTGGCCTCTATTCAGAAGTCTACTACTTTAACCCAGGCTTAGATTGAGTATTTAAAGACACATTTAGCCTAAATATCACTTTGCAGACATCAAACCTTAAGGTCTTGCAAACCTTTTTATCTGTGGGAATGTGAAATGACTATCACCACTTGGGAGTGGACAAATCACATGACGCTGGGATTCTGGCACCAGCCTACAGGTGTGAGGAGACATGTAGAGATGTGGGCATTTCACACACGTCCTGATCAGGTCAGCAGGGCAGAATGCTACAAGGAGGCACAGAGCCTAGTACTGGGTCAGCCCAGCTTGTTTGCATCTGCAGAAAACACACCACTTTCCCCGTGTCAGCAGCTCACTGCCTGTAGACATTAATCCTGTTATTTGTTTTATGCATTTGAACAAAACACCTCTGTTCAACTCCTTAGAGGAGAGCGAAACACTGAAAATTTGGGCTCCAAAGTTCAACCACAATGCAACAAATGTGGCAAGATGTGTGATCAGGGCAACAAGTCAGTTGAAAATACAACTGCTGCTACATATGCATTTACACTACCAGTCAAAAGTTTGGAAACACATAGAAATGAACATATTTTTGAAAGAAAAGCAGATTTTATGTCAAATTGATCAGAAATACAGTGCAGCAATGTAATATGTAATGTAATAATAATTCAGAAGTTTTTTTTTTTTTTTTCTTTTAGTACTGTTATATGAACAAGAATGCAATAATATTTAGTCTGCAAACACTTTAAACAAATAAGTATATGTATTTTAACAGCAGTATTCCCTTTACACAGTGGCAGTTAAATATTTCTTGTAAATTTCAACTTAAATATTAATGTCATCAAATCAAATAGAAAACCAAAGCTATTTGCCAGAATATTACAGTTTATTTAGTTTACTAGTTGTTCTCAGAGTAACCACAGGTAATTAATATTAATAAATGTATTATCCTATCATCAGCACACATTAGTACTGTCTTCTAGCAAATTATGTTTGCTAGTGATTTTGTGTGTGTGTGAGTTAGACTCACTTGAAGTACCTTTTAAACAAGCAAGTTTTCAAATGTTTTTTAAAGGTGGTGATAGTCTCAGCTAGTCGAATGGAGCAGGACAAGTCATTCCACCAGCCAGGGACAACAAACAAGAATAGACTTGATTGTGAAGAGGGAATTGTTAGTCTCCTCTCATTTGCAGATCTGAGAGGGCGTGTAGGAGTGTAGCTTACTAATAAGTGTGTTGATATAAGAGGATGCACTTCCATTTACAGCCCCGTAGGAAAGCAGTAGGCAAGAATTTGAGTTTTGGATGAGTTCAATTGGAGGTGTCGCTCAGACATCCATGCCGAAATGTCAGAGAGACAGGTCGAAATTTTTGTTGAAATAGTGGTATACTCTGGTGAAAAAGACAGATAGTGCTGAGTATCGTCAGCATAGGAGTGGTAGGATTGGATGATGTGACAAAGTGAGTGAGTGTATAGAGAGAACATAGATGATGACACAAATGTTTTTTTTATGAAAACATGGTATTTCCTGAGTGTGTCAAAATTTTTCACTGTAGTGTATAACTCACACCATTTGTTATTTACACAAACCTGCACTGAAGATTAAACTTTACCATCATCAGTTGTGTGAAAAAATAAAGGAACTTTTTAGTTTTATTTTCTGGCTTCATTCTTCTTTCTTATCCAATGATCAACAACTATTCAGGACATGTGATGCACATAAAGTCAGTGAAACAAAGAAGAGGAGAGGCGCAGCCATCATTATGTCTGATGAGGTTGATCTTATTATCTTCATTTCTAATTCTAGGTAATATTTAATACGGTGTGTTTTCTTTTACTTTGGATTTTGTTTGTATAGTCTACTTATTCTGAGCTGCAGTAAAAAAAAAAGCATCAACACTTATGAGTCTTGCCAGAGAGATTAACCACAATTAAAACACAGCCATAATGATCAATATGTGGTTATATGTTGAGCAATTATTTAACTCTTTAAATCTATATCTGGATCCTGTAGGAGTTATGACTTCTTTGTTCCTGTGTGAAACTGCTGCTCTGCTAACAGCTGCTCACACTGCGCCTCCTGTGTAGACATGTGCAATCTTACCTCTATCCTCAGTCTTTCATACATCATGGCCAGTTTCTCCTCTTTTTCAGTGCTTCCATCGGTGTGCTCCCCCACTGGTCTCTCTGAATAGCTACACAGAGAAGCAGGAGGCAGCCGAGGCAGCTCCGCAAGCTTGTTGTCAAGTCCAAAATCTTGCCTCATCTTCAGCCTACTACAGGTCACTGGCTCGGTGCCAGGGCAATGAAAACAATAAAATTGTGAGCCGTACATGAACGGTGCAGGACACCTTTCTGTTTCAAACAGGCTTCTGAAACAGCCATGTTCTCTCTTTACAGAATCCACAGTGTTTCTCTTGAAGGTAATGCTGATATCATCCTCTCTGCTTGCATCCACTGTGGTCAGAGTAAGGGAGAATTCAGATGACTTATGAGCCCCTGGTGCAAGCAATTCTGCTAGTTTATTGTGAGCAAAGAGAGGGACCTCCAGCAGGTTGTGGAGGCCGTCTGCCTTGCCCTGTTGCACCAGCACACACACACTGAGAGACTCTTCCCAGTCTTCCTCATAGAACGCTCTTTTCTGAGGTTGGCTGGCATTGTGGAAAGGGTGCGACAGCGCCGGCTGCTTAACGTACTGATATTTCAGACTGTTGGGGGGCGCCAGAGCCCACGTTGCACTGCTCAGGGGGCGTATCCAATGTATCCAGTCGACTGCCTGACGAACCAAAAAGGTGCAATTACTTTTAACACCCAGTACTTGAAGAACATTTTGTCAAATACTGTGTTGACAATAACATTTCATTACAACAGCTGTTAAGGAAATATTCTCAGTCATTATAGCCTGTAATTAGAAGCTATGCATCAGTTTCATCTCCACACACGTCAGGCTAGCTTTGCACAGAAAAGGGGAAATACATATACAAACTATTGTAAAGCTGTGGGAATTATTTTGCATGTTGTATCTCATAATTTTCTGTATAAAGTTTATCACCCACAATGCTGAACTGTTCTTTTAAATTACAAAAACAGATTTGCACAGCTGATGATCAGTATCCACATATTTGTCACCTGATTAATACAACAATGTCAAAGATCAGTGAATTTGATACAGAAATAGATACCTTCTTCACAATACTCTAATACAATTATGTGACAAAATTTATCACAATATTACAGGATTAGTTAAAGCAGCTTACTTGACTGAGAGTCCAACTCTGGTTCTTAAAGGGTTTCCCTCTGTTGTGGCTGCGGACACACCCCACCCAGAAGGCCACGCCCCCTCTGCTTGCAGCCATTCACTACAGGGGCCGGGGCAACCCCAGTCAACAGCTGTCCATCATCCACAGAACAGAAAACACTACAAACAAACAAATCTTGTCCTGAGAACCTTCAACTCTGGACACTTCCTGACTACAGCTGCAGGTTCTCCACCTTCACAAACCCGAGACATCAAAAAAGAGAAAGTACAGCTACAACAGGCTTGTCACATTTGAAGATTTGCTGCTGTTCTTTCTTGTGCTAGACACACTGAATAAATAATAAAATGATAATAATGATAACATATTTTATTGATCCTATTGGGGCTATAGCTGGACAGCTTCCAGACAGTAAATGTCAGCGCTACTACAGGGCTCAGACACCTCTACATGCACTCACCTTGAGGTTTGCAGACCTTGCACTCAAAAATTTTGGTTGGACAACACAACCTTGTTGTGGTATCAGAATAAGTAACAAAAAGTCAAGCAAAATAAAGATGTAAGTAAGTTCTTGACTGTTCTCTTCCAATAGGCTTTGAAGAGACTATGCCAGGAGCACATGACCTTCAGCATAGCACAAGTTTATAATCAGAGACTCTATGGTGACAACTGGCACAGAATGAAGCAGACATGACCATACTACAAAATAAACGTTTTGCGCCAGACCGTTAAACATTTAACTGTAACTTAACAAGTTGTAATGAACACGTGAAATAGAAGTGTACCGTAACTATATTAGCTTCTTGATTGATAACAGCTACTTGGACAAAGTTGTTTGAAGACATCACTTGAGGTACTTTGAAGGGCCTGATGTGATTTCTCATATTTTAGGTTAGTAAAATAAGTAATATATCTAAAATAACCTCTACAGTGAGTACTAATGAAAATAATTAAAAGTGCACACATAACGGACGACATGTCTAAATATTCTCTGATAACACAGTTCTGACCATTTCTAGACATGGCATCACTCGTGAATGACTACAGTAGGGAATTAATAACGACTATTTGGTGCTAAAAAGAGCACAAAACGTTTTCGTAGTTGCAATTATTTACCACATTAGCTTAATCTGTTGTGTCAGATAAAGTCGATCAACATTTAGGTTAGACTGGAAACAACTGCATGTTAAGTCGCTAATGGTCACTATTCAGTTACATTTTTGGAAGGTTACTTTTCTCCATAAATAGCCAGGACATATGGCTCGAGATACATCCCCTTCAACGTTGACAGTACCTTACGTGCTAGTAGCTAGCACTGACTGCCTACCGTCACATCCCATACACATATCTGTGCTAGCTCAGTCAATGTTAGCAGCTAGCCTGCTAGGCTAAATACCGAGCAGCTCTCCCTAATGAGATAGCTAGCTACCGGCTTAGCGAACGTGTCTGTTACCTTTTACACACGAAACCTCGCTCAAGTAATTGTAATTGGTGTGGTTATCCAGGACAAGTTTTGTACAGCAGTCACAGGCAGGTTGGGTGGCTAGTAAGTATCACACAGCTAACGTACACAAATGTCTTTCCAGCCCTGTGTGTCCTTGCCCGGCCAAACACGACTCACGCAAGCAGTCGTAATGATGCCTTCACGACGGTTGGAAAAGCTGGAATTCTCCACGAGTAACCTTCTACGAATGACCCGTGAACAGGGAAATACATGTAGCCACTGATCCCATCAGACAAATGTAAATCCTTCTGTTGGCACAGTGTGTTTTTTATGGAAGCCAAGTTCCAGCACTGGGAAAGTATGAGATATTTTCTCAAAATAAATCATTTAGTAATTGAAAATAATTGCAGATTTGATGAGATTAGAACACACTTTACTGAATGATGAATGAATTTAGAATTTTATTTAATAAAATACTTTTCAAAATGTACATATGTCTATTTCACAGAGGCCTAGTAAAATAATATAATTTATTCCTTTTATGGTTTAAAAAATACAAATGTTTGATCTCCATCTTCAGTTTCATGTCAAATCTCTCTCATATGAAAGTACCTAGTATTCCGAATATATTCTGTTTTAATATTTTATGATATATTGTATCATAGGATTATCTCCTGTTAGAATCTTTTTCATTGGCCCAGGGCATGTTCGGATTCTTTTCCAAAGTATAATATTAACCTATTAATATTGCACTGCAAAAAATACTCTATTACTAGTAAAGGTTCTGCATTACAAATAAGTAATAAATAAGTAAAACAGGCAAGTGTGCTAATGCAGAAAATGTTCTTTATATTATAACATTAGAATACTTGTCATTTTCAGTAATATCAGCAGCATTTTAATGTCATAGATGGTTGAGATTACTTTATTTCAGGCTGCAAATGATGAGGTTAATAAATAATAAAGTAAATGATGATACAGTTAATAATAGAATAATTAATAAATTCATTACTTCTTGGTTTAGTTCCTAAAAGTTCAGGAGATAATAAGAATCAAAATTTAGCTTTATTCGCCAGGTATGCTAGCAGTATGCTGGTCTTTTTTGGCTCATCCAGGACAGTACAGACAATGACAATAACAACAAAGAATAGGTTACAGACAACAGCTACAGATTTATGAAAAAGAGAATCCAAAATGTCACTTTTACAATGTTTGTTTTGTTCAACCAAGAGTCCAAACTTAAACTTGAAAATTATAAAAGGAAAACTAATCATAGAGCTTTAGCAGGTAGAACAATGAAACAGCTCGGTCCGCCAGGCTGGAGGTGGAGGTAAGACAAGTTAAGCCTTAATGCAACCGAGTGAAACGCCAGAAGAAGAAAAATGAAACCGTTGGCGTTACTCTCGAAGAACCGCTAGGACGAGCGAACGTGATCAACAAAGGCAGCTGAACGTGGTGGTGTGGGGCTGGCTAGAGTTTGACACTTTAATCTTGATAATTTCGTGATATTTGTTAACATCATTGTCTCACAGGTTAATTACTTTTGGCGCAGTTTACAGTTTAGGCAAACATTGGCCCTATTAAAGATACACAAACAGAACGTTTGCTTCCCAGTTCATGTATCATATTTTTATATAACAAACACAAGTGAGGATTTTATACTTACCAAAGTAAACTGATAATTTAATAACGTTTAATTTATTAATTTCTATTCCGTAACTTGCTAATGGGATTAGGGCTTCGGTTCGGCTTCCTACGGCCGGTCACGTGACACAACCTTTTTCACGTAGTAACGGTCCTTAGAGAGTCTCACCCCGGCATCTGCATCATAGTTATTTGGGCCGCATGACATGTGTATGTAGCTGATAAACGTTGCTGGGTGAGGGAAAGAACATAGTTTTAACTACGCTTTTCATATAAAGTTGCAGCTGAGGTGATAAAATGCCCAAGAAATCAAAAGAGGAAGAGTGGGTGGACGATGAAGTCGCCCCGGCAGCTGGTGAGTTAACCTTAATATTTATTCTGAAGCTTGCCAACAGGCCGATGTTAGCATTCCAGCTAACGTTAATCTAGTAGTAGTTGGCATAAGGTTTTCGTTGTGTCACACTCCCTTGAAGATCTTAAAGTTCAAACTTAAACTGCTCATCGGCAGTTGCTTATATGTCGAAATAAACTACTACAATTATTAATAATCTCAAGCATATCATCAATTCGGGTTTCAGTCCACGTAAAGGCATCGCTTCCACAACAATCAATGTTTACGCTTTAGAACTGAAGTAAATTGATAGATATGTAGGACCTTACACACCTATAATAACATAGTGAAATGACCAAATAAGTGAACACACGCTAAATACGTTTCTAATTAAACAGCTACGTAGAAATTGTTTAACTGTACGCCCACCAACGTTTTTACAAACTGGCTAATTATGAATTACGTTTGGTGTGGAAGAATGTCAGACACCTGATTACATGTCAAACGTAAGTTGATACCATAACATGTTTTAGTGATGAACCTAAACGAAAGTGACACAATGACTAAATCCAAGCTAAAGCTAAAGCTAGCCAGGACGCGTCGGTTCATGCTGGCGACACAGAACTGTAGACACTGACATGTGGCAAAAAATGTGATACGACAAGTGTCAGTCTCACTGTAAAGTCAGATAATACGTTGACACCAGTCATTTCTTTAGAACTGGTATAACTGCTTTAAATAGGTATAGTGCAAGTGAAGTGAAACAGCCCCTTTCAAGTGAAAAGTGCTGACTCTATGGTGATGGGGTGCTCACAACCTAGTTTGACGAAGAGTGTGGAGCCACTAGCTGGTGATAGAGAATTCAGACAGACAGTCACTGTCTCTGATGTTTTTTGTGACATTAAATTATCTGTTTTTTCCAGCAGAAAAAACAGTGAAAAAGGGGAAGAAAGATAAAAAGGGGAAAAAGAGTGTGAGTACTTACAAGCATTTAAATGCTTTTGAAATTATGTATCTCTCTCACTGAATTTATTGACATGTTGTGTAATTGCAATTTTTTTGTCTCACCAGTTTTTTGAAGAACTTGCCACTGACAGCAAACCTGAAAAGGCAGATGAAGTGGCTGTGAAAGACACACATGGAAAACAGGTTATTTAGAGCCAGGGCTGTTAAGTCATTGTTTAGGCCGTTAATAACATATTATAAACTCCATTCATATCTCAAAATGTGTTAGACAGTAATCAAATCTAGTGTACAGTTTTGAATGAAGGCAGAATTGTTCAAAAGCCTCCGTTCTATCCCTTTCCATCTTTAACCCAACATCTAGCGTGTTTTATTTGACAACTATGTCAGTATTAAGTTTTCAGATGATAGATCAGATGACATTCTGCTTTCTTGTTGTGACATTGTCATTTGAACCTGTTGTTTCCAGCCTCAGAAAAAGAAGAAAGACCGGCGGAAAGGAAAAGGTGGCAATGCAGATAATGACGATGACGATGAGGATGTCATGCTGAAGCTGAAAAAGCTCTCAGTGCAAGCATGTGATGAGGAAGACGAGCCAGGTATAACGTTTCACGACCGATCCTCACAGTAAAATAATTCTTATCCTCATGTTTAGGGATGGGCATCGAAAACCGGTTCTTGTTGAGAACCGGTTCCCACTGTTTCAATGCCTTGGTATTGTTTGTCATT
>JAUYWH010000003.1:20054527-20073117 GCA_034779795.1 Ctenopoma multispine
ACAAAGTTCTAAGCTAATCCACCTGTGTGTTCTCCTTTATTAAAAATAAGAATCGATAGGAGAATCGATAAAGAATCAAATCGTTAAACAGAATCGAAAATGGAATCGGAATCGTAAAAATCCTATCAATTCCCATCCCTACTCATGTTCTATACACATACTTCACCAAGCTTGCTCTTTTTTCCACAGTCAGCGCTCCCAGTAAAGAAAACAAGAAAGTTAAGGTTTGTCATTAGACTACTGTACTTCACCTCTTCCCTACTTACTGTGTTGGCAGTGTAAAGTATCTGTTTGTTCTCTTCAGGGTAGAAACATATTTGCTGCTCTCAGCCAGGCCCAAAGTGATGATGAGGAGTCTGATGTGGACGAAGAAGAAGACAAACCAGCAAAGAAGGTACAGTAGTGTAGAGGCTTCAGATGACCACAAAACAAACGCAGCTTCAGTTTGTGGTGTTGACTCTTCTCTGGATGTTGTACTTCTCACAAATGAAACGTGTGACTTTTGGCTGTGTTTACATGTAAAGCCAGAGTTATAGGTAGTTATAGGTGAACGCAACCTCGATCAGGAGTCTTTTTTTTTATAAGGCCAGTTCATACTTCTGACACAATAGCGACGTTCAGCAAGTTCAAGTTCACCTTTTGTTGAACAGCATGAAAGAGTAAAATAAACAATATGTGTAACGTCACAACTTTGTCAGAAAATAAACGGTATCAAGCTGCGGTTCAGTAAACGAGCAGCCAGTTTACTAATCTGCCTCTGTAGTCAGTATGAATGGGCCAATATTAAAGTGAGATTTGACTGCTGCGACACTTACTGAAATTCACACAAAATCTCAAACTAGTATTCACCATTCCACTTCCTGCCACCAAGGACAAAATATGAAATGTCTAAAATCCTCCATTAGTATGGAAGACTTCAGATGTCAAAATCTGAGAAAGAAAGTGCAGCACACATTTTTTATATACTGTAAGGCAGCATTATTAAAAAGCTTTTAATATGGGCAGTCAATGTGTGTATTTATACTGAGGAGTTTGCAGCAGCTTCTTGGCTTTGACAGATGTGCACATCTACATTCTCTAAACGCTTTGGGTCTATCTGTACATGTCTGTGCGTCTTTGATACAGGAGGTTGAGAAGGGCAAAAATAAAGGTCTAGTGGACTTTTTAAAGAATAAAAAGTCCACAAAGATGAAGGTGGGTGCTAGAAAATCTTTTTTTTTTTTTTTTTTTTGTATGGCATTTTTTTCATACATTTCAACTTTCATCCAATCACAAGATATGAATTGGCAGCACATATGTGACACATTGCAGTGTTTCACATATCTGTCCATCTGTTCTCATTATGACACACGGGTCTTCTCCATAATTGAATGTCTCAGGACAGTTCAGAGCAAACTTCACTAAAGAAAACTTTGCTTACACTGGTGTGTTTGCGTTTATCAGGCTGATGACAGTGAAGAGGAGGCAGAGAAGGATGATGGTGAAGAGAAAACTAAGAAGACAGAAGCCAAATCCAAGGTGGGAGCTGCTAAAGATTTCGTTCTGAGCAGACATTGTACGCATGAAACATGATTTTACCAATGAATTGAGTTCTACAAACCCAGTCCTGGTCCAGTTGTAGCTTAGCAACAGGAACTGGGCATGGCAGGGTCAAGCTTTGTTCACATGTTGAATGTGTACTCATTAGTACATTTGAAGCAGATGTCCTGAGCTGATCCTAAACCTTTGCACACCCTTGAGTATGGCAAAACAGGTGATGTGTTTACAGCCAAATTGCTGCAAATGACACGATAAGGAACTGTCAATGAATTGATTTTTTGCCAAATAAATGAAAAGCATGTTGAAATCTGCAATGCCCTCCATCCTGACAAGGATCATTTTACAAAGTGGAACTATTTTGCTCAAGTCTGTGCATGCAATTATCAGTTTGGAAACGTTTTTACTCTCATTATGTTTTTACTCTTTATTCAGAATTAAATGTGAAGAAAAACACTTAGTGGTTACATGTATTTACTTAAAGTTTTCCTTTTTTTGAATCTTAGTCACAAGATCACAACGAGCAAGAAAAGCCAAAGAAGGGAAAGAACGAGCAAAAGGCAAGTAAACACTGATGCTAGTTGAATTCTTTCTATTTGCATCTCAGTTTTACCACTTTTCATGTAATCAGAATATGATTCAACTGTGTCTTCTAGAAAGCCAAACCTGCAGATCAGTCACGCAGTGAGGATGACGATGAGGCAGAGGACAGCGATGGTGGAGACATGATGATGGTACATTTATCATTCACAAAACTACAGCATTTGTTTTCTGCTATTCTGCATTGGATGAGAGTGTTAACATCTGTGTTTCATCAGAGTGCTGAGGACACCATCGCAGAACAAGCCAAGCAGCAGGAAGACGACCCGTATGCTAATCTTAGCAAAAAGGAGAAAAAGAAGAAGAAGAAACAGGTGAGCACCATATGCTGATGCTATGACGCTGTAGCTAGAAGAACTCAGGTTATAATCTGCCTGCTGGGTGCCTCTGTGTGGAGTGAGCATGTTCTCCCTGTTCTTGTGTGGGGTTTCATCCAAACACATTTAGATTGGTTAACCAGTGAATGGTTGAATGTCTCTGTCATTCAGCTAATGGTGCAAGAAATCAACCTTTTAATATGTGGCTTATTTTCTTTTTCATCTTTTAGACTGAAATCTGTACACGAGGTGCTTCATGGATCTGTTTGACCAAAAAAATGTCAAACGGATCTAATCATATTATCTGGCTTATTTAGCATTACATTCTTGGGCTTACGTCTCTTTGCTGGTTGTTGCAGATGGAGTACGAGCGTCAGGTGGCCAGTGTTCGTGCACAGAATGCCTTGGAGGGAGATTTTTCCATTTCCCAGGCTGAGTTGTCCTCCAGACAGGCAATGCTTGAGAACGCCTCTGATATCAAGGTTACATGCTTTTAAGAATGTTTTCAATGAGCTTCATTCTGTTCTCTTGCTGCGCAAATTTTAACAAAACATGAGCCTAATGAGTTTGTAATTTTTTCCTTCATTTTCACTGTAAAAGTTTCATGTATTGAAGAAGCAGTGGAGACTGTGTAACTAAAGGTCTGTTTGCGAACTTTAGCTGGAGAGATTCAGCATTTCTGCTCATGGCAAGGAGCTTTTTGTCAACGCCGACCTTCTGATTGTCGCTGGAAGGAGATATGGTTTGGTTGGACCTAATGGGTAAATAGAATTTTGTGTATGTTTGGTTGGCTGTACTCGGCTACTAGGTTGCAGAAACTATCACCTTTATAGCTAGGTTAATGTGGTTTGTATCAGCAGCCAGTCTCTTGCTTAATGTTCATCTCTACATCAATAACAGCAGTTGATTTATTGGTTCTCTTGGTCTTCTTCAGCAAAGGAAAGACCACATTACTTAAACACATCGCCAACCGAGCTCTCAGCATTCCTCCCAACATTGATGTGCTACTGTGTGAGCAAGGTAAGTGATCTGTGCTTCCCATAACCTCAGTCTCAGTCCTCATCGTTCTAGTCCACTGACTTTGTCACATGCTTATGTTTTTGTGTCAGAGGTGGTAGCTGATGACACGCCAGCAGTGCAGGCAGTGCTGAAGGCAGACACCCGCCGTCTGAAGCTTCTGGAAGAGGAGAAACAGCTTCAGGCTCGTCTGGAGAAAGGAGAGGACAGTGTAGCTGAGAGGCTGGATAAGGTGAGCGTGTCTTATGTGTGTCACCATGCTGCAAAAATGCAAATTAGCTTTGCAACATTTTCTTTTAATGCAGCTTTGAAAGATGTTTCCAGTGTACTGCCGGGATCACTTGGGCCTGGACTTTCAAACTTTCAGAAATGATTCAGTGGTGATGTGAAATTGAAAGCTGAGATCTAAGAATGTGGTGAAGTCACTAAAAATGAGTTTGACCAAGAAAGAATATTAAAAAGAGGCAAACGTTTAAAATATTCCACAACCTGTGTGGTGTAAACACTCAGTTTACAGACTGACCTCCTGGTTCAGTCTTGATTCATTGTACTTGGTGTAATTTGTGCTACATTCTCCTGCTTATCAGGTCTATGAAGAGCTGAGAGCTATTGGAGCTGCAGCAGCTGAGGCCAAAGCCAGAAGGATCCTGGCTGGTCTGTCATTTACTCCCGAGATGCAGAACAGACCCACCAAGAGGTTTTCTGGAGGATGGAGAATGAGAGTCTCCCTTGCCAGGTACACCCCACTACAAACACCACGGATGAAGAATGTCTAACATTAACCTGTTAAAGTGCTCTTTCACTCACTCCCATCCTCTGTACCCACAGAGCTCTGTTTATGGAACCCACCCTGCTGATGCTGGACGAACCCACCAACCACCTGGACCTGAACGCCGTCATCTGGCTCAACAAGTATAACACATGTTTTTAATCAAATGGTTCCAGAAACCTTAATAGCACCTCCCCGATTCCTGCACATTACATAAAGTATCACAGAAATCAGATATTCTCTCTGTTCTTGTCATAAGAGAACCTGTCACTGTACTTACTGTGCATACTTTACATTAAGACAGTTACACTGTGTCTATAGGTGTAGAAGGTGTAGCATGATCTGTCTGCTAGCAGTTCCTCTGGTGTACTATGTGGGAGGTATTCAGGGATAGCACAGACTGTATGTAATCTGTGTTTTTTGTTCTGCTCAGAGTAGTGTACAAAGCTGCCCACTCCACCATGCTATATAACACAAACACAAACAATTTAATGGGGCTCTGTGAAACGTGTAACATGACGTGTGTGTGGTAAATGGTCTCTTTTCCACTTTCCAGCTACCTTCAAGGCTGGAAGAAAACTCTTCTCATCGTTTCCCACGACCAGAGTTTCCTTGATGACGTGTGTACAGACATCATACACTTAGACAACCAGAAACTCTACTACTACAGAGGGAACTACTGTAAGTGTCCATCAGTGTCTACGTATGATCTCACATCATCCCTATGTTCTACTTGTCTTTGAAAATATCATTATCTTACTGCAGAATGAAATTGAGGCCAATCAGACACCTGACTAATGGGTTGATGATAGAGAAGAATCTAAATATCAACCCCAGCATAAAAACCTTTACACAGGACATTTACTTTTAGCTATAAAACAGAATAAAGTTCTGTTTTAGTGGACTGGAATAACTACTGTACTCGAATACAGAAGAAGATCACAGCTTAGTGATTGGAAAGGGTTGGTCTTATGATTAGCTAGAGACACAGCCAGAAGCTGACTGAGTACTTACTTTTTTTCTTTAAGTGACCTTCAAGAAGATGTATGTGCAGAAGCAGAAAGAGCTGCAGAAACAGTACGACAAACAGGAGAAGAAACTCAAAGAGCTGAAGGCTGGGGGCAAGTCCACAAAGCAGGCTGTGAGTATGTCTAGTCTGATCAATCTGAAACAAAACAAAACAACTAGAACTGGGCCTGTGTCAGTTAAGGTGAAACAGGGAAGTTCAAGCTCTGTCATTGAGGCAAGTTGTGTTGCTGAATGAATGTGTATAGTCACCATCTCAGTTTTGAAACCTGTCTAGAAACCTGTCTTCAGCAAATACAGTATTCAACATTAAACTCTGGATTCAAGTGAATCTACTAGAACTTCCACACCTGTTGATTTCCAGTTGACTTCTTGTCTTATGTTTCCTTTCAGGAAAAGCAGACTAAGGAGGCCCTGACTAGGAAACAGCAGAAAGGGAAGAAGAAGGGAGGTCTGGAGGAGGAGAGTCATGAGGCCCCGGACCTGCTGAAGAGGCCCAAAGAGTACACTGTCAAGTTCACATTCCCCAACCCACCTCCACTCTCCCCACCAATACTGGGACTGCACAGTAAGAACTTTGCAGGCACACACAAGAACATTGTGTAAAATAACTAGCCTGTAATTATATTAGAGTCACTGTGCTTTCTGTGATTCCATGAATTCTCTGTTTAACAGGTGTGGACTTTGGCTATGATGCTCAGAAGCCTCTCTTTAAAAACGTGGACTTTGGAATTGACATGGACTCCAGAAGTAAGTATATAAAGTCAGTCTGTATGTATACAGGCCAATATCTCTAATTTGCTTTGACAGTTTATACAACATACATCATCATCTGTCCTTTGACACTCAGAAAGTGCAAAAAACTTTCCCCAAACACCAGAGAAAAGAAATTGAGAAAGAGAGGGTTCAGAGACTTTCATAAAATTAGCATTAATTTAATGATTAGTCCAGTTAGGACTATACTGTAGATTCTACATGTACTAGACTCTTTTAGGTTGAGAGCAACTCAACAATGAGATGTTGGTAACAAGTAAAATGTCCGAAGTTATTAAAGAATAAAGCACAAAGTCAAAGTCTGAGTGTAGTAGATGACTTTTAAGTTTAGGTTGAAAGGCCTCTACAGAGTCAGACTGATGGCAGCAGGAATGTTATTCCAGAGTGGTGGGAGAGAAAGGGGGTCACAGTAGAATATGTTACACTTTTAGAGTAACATTGAGAACATTGGTTTACAGTTGCAGCTAAGGAAGTGGTGCTCATGTAGTAGTGCAGGAGTTAAAGCAGTTCAACCACTAATACCAGGGTTCTTCCAATCCATATGTTGATCTCCTTCAAGACACTGAACCACAAGTTGTTTATGGTGTGTGTATGTTAACTTGTGCTCATAGATCTAGCCTCTATTCATTTTCTGTCCAGCCTTTCACTCGTTGTTTCTTTTCCTCTTGTGTCTAGTTTGTATAGTTGGACCCAATGGTGTTGGGAAGAGTACTCTGCTGCTGCTGCTAACTGGGAAATTAAATCCTGTGAGTGTGTACATATTCAAAAAGGTCAATTGTTCTGAAATATCTGGTGACAAGAAAAAGTGATATCTTTGGAATCACCTACATTTATAGATAAATTATTTTTAAATTGTAATATTCACTTACAATTTAAAATTCAATTAACAGCAGTATGAACCATTGACTCAACTGGAAGTTTTCCTTTGTTTTAGACAAAAGGTGAGATGAGGAAGAATCATCGTCTGGTGAGTAACTTGCTGTTAGACTCTTCCAATACAAACTGTCCACTGTGAACCTTGTGTCTCTGAACTAATCTATGGTGGAGAGTTGACCTGTTCACTTCAGTGTTGATAGGAAACGTTTAGCTTTGGATAACTGTAGTGTGTTTGTTTTTTTTATATTAACATGAAGAAAAGTGAACTGGTGCCTTGTGTCTACAGAAAGTGGGCTTCTTCAACCAGCAGTATGCTGATCAGCTGAATATGGAGGAGACAGCCACAGAGTACCTGATGAGGAACTTCAACCTCCCCTACCAGGATGGCAGGAAGTGTCTGGGACGTTTTGGTCTGGAGAGCCACGCTCACACCATTCAGATTTCCAAACTCTCCGGTGAGAACACCAACAGTCTGATTTGTCCTGACAGATGCCCTGACGATGACATTTACTAACACCATGTCTGGAAATAATCTCCAACAGGTGGTCAGAAGGCCAGAGTGGTGTTTGCTGAACTGTCGTGTCGTCAGCCTGATGTTCTGATCTTGGTAAGAACGTTGACTCTTTGATCAGCATTGCTGAGTTAGTTCTACAACTAACTTGCCTTGTCTCTTTCTTTCAGGATGAACCCACCAACAATTTGGACATTGAGTCAATCGATGCGTTATCAGATGCTATCAATGAATACAAAGGAGGTAAGAAATCTCCAAACCACATCATGGAAAACACTCATAATGCTGGAATCTACGTATATTCCAGTCAGTCAGTGTTGTGTACAGCTTTAACAAACAGTCAGTAAGGAAATACATGTATGTTAGCTCAAAGAGGTGAGACGGTACGTAGGACTGCCCCCCTACACGTCAGCACAGGTGGTGAGAGTAAAAGTCTTGTTTAGATTTGTTCCACATGTGTCTCATAAGGTTTATATGTGGAAATCAATGGTTTTATATGACAAATGATGAACACAGGCAAAATATAAAACTGGTGCAGGCAGACAAATAGAAAATGTTTCATTAATCCCAAAAGGAAATTTCAGTGTTGCATAAACAGTTTGACGTAACAGAAAATCTCAAATACTGGAGCTGAAATTCAAACCACAAAATGCAATATAAATTCAAATATGTGGTTTGTTCATTTACTTGAACCAGAGAGAAGAACAAAGAAAAGATTTTTAGTGTTTTCAAGATTCAACGAACTTTAATACCTTCAAACATGATGGTCCAAATGTGCAGAGAGACACTAGGAGTTATGACATAACATTCAAATGATGACTCAGTAGATAAATGTGTCCACATACTTCAAACACTGCTGCTCTGTACTAATACGCTGTTCTTGTCCAGCTGTAATCATTGTGAGCCATGATGCCCGGCTCATCACGGAGACTCAGTGCCAGCTGTGGGTGGTGGAGGACTGCGCCATTAACCAGATTGACGGAGACTTTGACGATTATAAGAGGGAGGTGTTGGAGGCTCTGGGAGAGACCATGGTGAACAAGGTCAACCCGTGATCACACAGAGCTGCTGTTAGGACACACTGCTGTGCTCCACCTCATCCCCACATCACTTCATCTGGTGTCAAAGTAACTCTGATCTGTTCCTTCTCTTCTGGACTGTAACATGTGCAACAGGTTGGACAGATACTGGAACATTAACAGTCATTTCTATACATATAGAAGGAGAAAACCCGTCCTGAATAATGATCTCTGAAATTAAAGTAATAAAATAAAATCAGTTTTTCATCATGTGGTTTATTGTGTAAGTTTGATGTGTGGAGCTGCATGATCTTTCTAACAGCATCGACATTTTGCTAATAAAACAAATTGAAATGATTGAGAGGCCCACAAGGGTTATCGACCTTTGACCTGTCATTCAGTCCATCCAGCCAGTCCATTCTAGTCACTGGCACATTTACTGATTTGGGAAAGGACTTTCTTTCCAACAGTTCTGTAGTTGAGAACATTAACATGACTTGGCTGTTGTTGATGGGCAGTTTGTAAGTATGTGCTTCCTGTACTGTTACCATGTCTGCACACACAGTGATGAAAGGTTTAAGTCAAAGTCTGATAAATGATCATCTGGTTTTAGTTCTGATACTAAATCCACTGTCAGTAGATTTACATGTCACAGAAAAAATCCCCTCAGTCACCACAGTGCAGCATAACGTTTTACACTTGCTCAGCACAAAACATCATTTTTTAAATTTTAGTTTTTTAAATGTGTTGTCTGGATGTGATGGTAAATGTTACTTTTTATCTTAGCTCCATGTATCTTCAACTACTTTAGTCCTTCATGGAAGCTGAATACACGAGTATGTGGATGCAGCAAAGAGAACACCCCATTCATGTACTGATGCCAGTGAACCTAAACACAGTCTTTTATGATGTGTTGGGAGTTTAGCCCAGACCTGATGGGTAACATTATGGAGCATGGCGACACAATGGCCTTCTCCTCAAACAGATGCTGAATGTGGATCTTGAAAAAGAACCCACGTCAGTGCAGCTCTGAAGAACCAATTTATCAAAGAGATACACTGGAGTTAAAAGCCCACGCTTTATATATCATATCAAGCTGCTTGAAGAACTTACTTGGTCAACTGGACAAGTCAATTAGTAAATTCAAGCCTTGGGTTGTTGAAAATAAAGATGCTGGCTCTAATGATGAACCATCAGCCACAGCTGGTGCCAGTAATGACAGACCAGAGTAATCAGCTTCATCCCAGTCTTTCCCAACAACCAGAGATGTTGGAACTTGGACAGATGACCTGCTTTCAGCTGATGAGAACGACGCCGCTGGCACTAATAATGAACTGTCAGCGACAGCTAGTTTAAATAAAGCCAGCACCTTTGTCTCAGATTCCAGAAGCCGATCTGCTGCTGACAATAATGACAGACTACCAGAGGAAACAGACTTCGATGACACCATCCCTGCAGAGACTGACGAGCAGCCACCTGACAGTAACAAGGTTGCTTCACCTTTCTTTGTTTTTTTAAAATGCAGGAACCAAAGGATTCGCTCAAGTCAAAACTAAGAGAAGGAAGAGGCTTGATGTTGATCTGAAGTTGATTCACAGTTCTATACACCTACACCAACAGGCCACCATGGAAATGACAGCTCATCACTCAAAACTGGCTCACATGGCAACACTGCTGCAAAAACAAAATAAAATGTAAATGTTCACGTTTCTCCCCATATATACATGGGGAGAAATACACAGACATACATGGACAAATCAGTGTGCAGTTATGTGCAGTGAGACTGTGGAGTGTGATGGACATCTCTCCCACCTCCTCCAATGAGTCCAGAGAACATGTCCAGACAGAGTTTGTCTTCCTTCTCTGGACCTAAGTTTATCCAGTCCCAAGCATTTTTTAATTTTTGCAAACTGATACTAATTAAGTAAAAATAAAAAACTTAAAATCACTGACAACAATCAACAGTATTCTCACCCCTGCTGCAGACAATTAGTTGAAGAAGTCACACACATAGTTCAATGAAGATCACCTTAGTCAAGGATTGTAGTATAAATCCACCTGTATCTGGATAATTCAGTTACTGGCGAGTTAGATGACATGATAAGATAAAATAAGATAAGATACAGTAGATAGCAAAGTTTGTGAGTTCATGATAACCACATGGGTGGTTGTGTGTTGGGGTGCTTGTACTCTGTCAGTCAGCCAACACACTGTTAATGTGGCTAATAACATTAATGACAGCTGTGTTCACTGTACATTTCCCAGGAACTGATAACTACATGTGATTGGTCTATTAAACAGCAAGTGGGAACATGTAAACTAGATAACACAATTACAGTTGGATACGTGGAATAATCTGTATTACACAAAATGATCTTCAATTCATTACTAAGCTCAGCTTCGGCCCCTGGTGAACTCATCACTGGATCACTTCAGTTTGCCTACCAGCCTGGCATTGGAGTGGATGATGCTGCCATCCACCTCCTACATCGCTCCCTCTCACATCTGGAGACTGCAGGGAGCACTGTGAGAATCATGTTCTTTGATTTCTCCAGTGCTTTCATCTCCATTCTATCCATGACCCTGAGGGACAAGCTAGAACACCCAGAAGTGGATCAACATCTTACAAGGTGGATCACCAACTACCTCACTAACCGACCACAGTACGTGGGAACCCAGGGCCATGTATCTGAAAGGGTTGTCTACATTACGGGGGCCCCACAGGGAACGGTTTTTGGACCTCACCATATGGACATTGAGGCTGTGTAGAGCTACAAGTACCTTGGTGTTCATCTGAACAATAAACTGGACTGGATGCACAACACAAATGCTCTGTATAAGAAGGGACAGAGCAGGCTGTACCTGCTGCAGTGCCTCAGGTCTTTTGGAGTGCAGGGGCCGCTCCTTAGGACCTTTTATGACACAGTAGTGGCATCAGCCATCATTCAAGGTGTGGTCTGCTGGTATATTGTCAGAGAGTTGAGGAATGTCTGTTGTTCTTCCTGCATTGTCTTTGTTCAGCTTATAATGTTACAAATGTGGTAAATATTCATGCCAATAACACAATTATCTCTAATAATAAGATCTAACTTGAATGAGTGGAAAATCTTTACCGTGGATGTTCTGAGAAACGTCCCTATGCACTTCCATAGCATCCCACATGCTGGCTTTTGTACCTTTCACTGATAACAACCTGGATGTTTTTCATTTGTTTTTGACAGTTTGTGTTTTTCCAGAAAACAAACACCAGACTTCCAGACTCACATTTCCACTGTCTTTCCATACATCTGACCAGAGAACAGGCCCAAAGAACTCAGCAGCATTGATATGTGTATGGCTTTTTCCTTATGTAGAGTTTTTCACATTGCATTTCTGCAGCAATGGACTGTGTTAAGTGACAACAGTACTTCCACAGGCATGTGTTTATATTCATCACAGCAACATGATTGTTTCTCAATAGTGGTTTCTGTTCTTGGCCTCATATTCACTGAGAAATTCCAGAAATCTTTTCTTTGTTCTTTTGTCAGACAAATACAGGTTCAAACAAATTAACAAATTACATATTTTACCATTTTAGTAAACTTTTCTGGGTTTGTGGTTACATTAAAAATGATAGCAATATACAGCATTGAAATAGGCTATTTTTCAGTGTCTGAAGCCAGAATCTGGCTTGTTTTGTATACTTAGGTTTACTTGGAGTTCAACAAAACTGTTGGTAGAATACTTTGATCTCCTCATAGATTATATCTATCTAATATTCAAGAAGGAGGTTTGACTGACTGTTATCAAACCTATAAAAGCAAAGATGGATAGATTTTTGTGTAAACATAAAAATTAGATTTCCTTAGAAACTATCAGAAACTGTTAAATAGTGTTAAAGTGAATACTGTGTATAAATTAATCAATCTTGTTAAAAGTATAATGTTGCTTGAAGGTACACTTTTAATTTTGAAGACTTCCGGTTGTGCATGCTCGTTGCAGCAAGAGTCGGTGCGGGGAAGTGATTTTCACTGTAGTTACCTCCCAGGGGAGCGTGTGAAGAACAAGGTAAGCTAGGACTGAATGTCTGTATTCTCGCAGGGTGGACAGACGTACTGACTTTCAGTTGAGTCAAATTTGTAGCGGAATTCATTCAAACACCGTCCCCGCCGGTATTTTGTGGCGTGGAACAAGATAAGCTGGAACAATATGGTCCAAATTAAAGATGAACCAGTCTGGCTGTATAAATAAATACTTGCTTGTTAATATGAGCTGAGTTAAACAACGCAATACTTTTATTTTTGAAAGCTCTGAAACGATATCATAAACTGAGCGTTTTATGCCAATATCTAAACAGATGTTCCGTTAGTACTATTTTAAAGGGAGTTCGGCGAGGGATCTGGTTACGTTAAAAATGTTATGAGCATTGATTCCACTTCGTAACCTTATATTCACTTTTAAAATAGTTAATATTTCAGTGTTTATACAGCTGCATATTAACAACTAACGTACGTTTAAATTGGTCAAATCTTTTCAAAGTACAGTGAGGTTACGTGTCTAAGTTTAACACCAGGACTGTGTAATTATCTCTCTAGTATTAGTACATGAATAAGTCGAATTCAACGTTTGTGCCCACATTAAATTAGTATATGAACAAAAATGATGCGCAGTGTTCATATAACACTGTAAGTAGACACTGCAGAGGAAACACTTTGCAGCCGTTAATGGTTTCGTTTAATGAAGTTGTTAAACCTGCATTAGTTAATGCACTGATAATGTGTCTGTGTTAGTAGCATTAACATTAATGTCTACAGTGTGTTTCAGATCCATTTATTCCTAAAACAAGGACATTTGTAGTAAGTGAGGCCACACATCTGACCGTCTGTGTTCGTTAAATACAAACACTGCTTTCCAGGCGGAGCAGCACATGGTTCGATCTGTACACAACTGGACAAAAGAGCTACTGGCTGCGGAAGTCAGACTGGAGCGGGGTCAGATGTCACACACTCACCTTATATACATTATATATTATATGCATCCCTATTCAATAGGCGGCCCTAGCGCCAGAACCGGCCCATCAGTCATTTTGGACCGGCCCACTGACTTCATACCTCTAAATAAAGTATTTGTTAAATAGCTGCGACTTAACTGTAAGCGCGACAGTTTATAACATTTTGCGACATTTTACGGCACGTGGCGCAGCTGTTTACGCTCTTTATGGAAAGTTTATGACAGTTTACAACAGCAGTTTCTTGGGAACGTGACACATTCAAAAGAGAGGTGCTTTGTATTAATGGTACAATACAAGAAATACAGGGAAATGTGTGGCTCACTGGCAAAAGCCATATGACAATTTGGCCCAATTAAAAATCTAATTGAATACCTCTGCTCTATAGATTCACAGGTGTACAGAAAACAACAGATTTATGAAATGAATATATGTCAGTGTATGCTTTTATGCTTAAATGAATTTAGTTTGAAAGTCTATTTGTATGTGTAGCTTTGACATTTCTCAATGATAATAATAATAATAATAATAATAATAATAATGACATACTTTAGTGATCTCCTTGGGGAAATAGTTGGACAGTACTACAGAGTCAACTCAGCACTTAGCTGCTTAGGTATCTGACACTACACAAATCTAAACTTGGCCCATTCTGCTTTCTGCAACAATAGATGAAATATCTTAGTGAGCTTCATTTATTTAACACTTTAACTTTAGGATTATTTGATTGTAGTGGTTATAAACTTTAGATTTTTGTGACCAAAGGTCAAGATGTTCTTTCAGTTCATGTTGTGAATATGATGTGTCAGAAACCCTGAGGGAATTAATTCACATCTGGCATGAATTGGCAGTTGAGGTCACTGATGAATTAACTAATGTATGTCTTATTCTCATCAATGCCATATCTCAAAAATGCCTGTATGGAATGTCATTAAACCTGGGTGAAATATCTGCTTGGAGTCATGCATAAACTAATAAGAATATGATTCTGGACAGACGTGTGTAAACTATAAAGTCACTGGTTAGCAGAGGCATAGAACCACAATGCAGTAATTCTAGTTCATCTTTATCTTTATATTGGGTACCAATTAAACAAAAATAGTAAAAAAAATCAGGAAATTGTCAGCAATCTCATTCTTAGCAATCTTAGCATCTCCATTAAATGTTAGAAGCCATTTGTTCCTTGACTTGTTCCTCTGACTTTAGACAGAAGTTCAAACTGAATGCAGAAAATTAATCTATGCTACATTTTTGTGTAATTTCTTTCACAAATGATGCAAAGAAGTAGTTTTTAGTGCTGAACTTAATGACAACTTAACTTAATGAGTTATTTATACACATCAGACTAGCATTTCATTGTATGGTAATAAAGTGAAGCTTCTGTATATCTTTCCACAGCTGGAAAATGTGTGGTATCTGGGCTTTGTTTGGCAGTGATGAGTGCCTGTCAGTTCAGTGCACCAATGCCATGAAGATTGCTCACAGGGGCCCTGATGCCTTCCGCTTTGAAAATGTCAACGGCTTTACAAACTGCTGCTTTGGCTTCCACCGGCTGGCTATTGTGGACCAGCTGTATGGCATGCAGCCCTTACGCATCAAAAAGTTTCCTTTCTTGTGGCTCTGCTACAATGGAGAGATTTACAACCATCAAACGGTAAGGAAATGCTAGCTTCCTCTTTTTGTTGGTGGTGGCAGAAATGCTCAACATGCCCTGTATAACTGTTGGAAGACTCACATATTCAAACACAGGAATGTTGTAGCTACGGCCACTGTGGTACACGTCCTAAAGTTCCTAAGGCAAACACTTGAGATCCCTCAGTATAAATTCAATTCAACTTTATTTATATAGCGCCAAATCACAACATAAATCAAAGATTTCTCTGAATCTTGGAACTACTGTACATTATGAATCATGTGTGCGATTTCTCCAATGTTGTTTTAGCTCAGGAAGCAGTTTGAGTTTGATCACCAGACTAAAGTGGATGGTGAGATTTTGCTACATCTCTACAACCACTTTGGGATCCAGAAGATGGCTTCTCTTCTGGATGGTGTGTTTGCTTTTATTCTGCTGGACACTGCCAACAGAAAAGTCTTCTTGGGAAGGGATACGTATGGTGTCCGTCCATTGTTCAAACTCCTCACTGATGATGGATTCCTTGCAGTCTGTTCAGAGGCCAAAGGTAATGGGATAGCTTATTAGCCCTCGCTGAGTCTGGGTCTTGGATTTTGTTAACAGAGATGTTCAGTGTATTCCTCCTCAGTATTGCTTAAGTTGTCATTCTGATCACAGGTCTTATAAACATTACCCATGCTATGGCCACCCCAGCCACAATTGTCCCCTTTCTCCCCGGACACTATGAGGCCTTTGATTTGAAGCAGAGCGGTAAAGTTCAGTCTATTGCGATGGAGCAGTTTCACTGCTGCACACAAGAACCTGCACATGCCATCTACGACACAGTGGAGACACTGACTACAAGTATGAAGCTGTTCATTGTTAACACCATAAAGTTCATTCAGTTGTTTTGTAGTAATGTGTTTGTATGGCATTAAAAAACACACGTCTCCACAGGTTTTGATGAAGAAGCAGTGAAAAAAAACATAAGAACCCTGTTTGAGAACGCTGTAAGGAAGCGCCTCATGGCTCACAGGAGAATTGGTTGTCTTCTGTCAGGTAATGTGGAATTATGTCATCTGTGTACTTAAGCTTGTTGTGGCCATTAGTTACATGAAAACATATCCAACGCAAAAGTAAATAACTTCTATATTATATTTTAAAACTACAATATTCAAGTTCAAGTTGACTCCATTAGGGAATTACAACAGATGAGAATGCTTCAAACTAGCAGAAATAATTGAAATTCAAATACTTTTCAAAAACTAAGGCAGGTGAACTACATACTGAGAAGCTTTTCCCAGTCTTGCACATTTATTCAATTCAATTCAATTTTATTTATATAGCGCCAATTCACAACATAAGTCATCTCAGGGCACTATTGGTACGTTAAAATTTATTCTATTCTATTTATTCTATTTCCCTGTTTAGTCATTGTTTGTTGTTGGCTAACTTTCATATACAGTTTGGACCTATTTGTATCAGTGATCCTCCTCTTTCAAACCCCATTCCTGTCTTCAGGTGGTCTTGACTCCAGTCTGGTTGCTGCTACACTGGTGAAACTGGCTAAAGAGGGAAAGCTGCAGTATCCCATCCAGACATTTTCAATTGGCTCAGATGACAGTCCAGATGTCATAGCTGCTCGCAAGGTCAGTTCTTCATATCCTGTGTTAAAGCTCCACAGGTTATTGATCACAATGTGAACTCATTCCAGCTTCTTTAAAAATGTCATTAGTTAACATTAACAATGTCTGTGACTACTGTTTAGTTAAGTATATGATATGAAGTGTTTGATGTTTGTCAGGTTGCAGCTCACATTGGCAGTGAACACCATGAGGTGAACTTCAGTGCAGAAGAGGGCATCCAGGCAGTAGAGGACGTCATCTTCCATCTGGAGTCCTATGACATCACCACCATACGTGCCTCTGTTGGTGAGTAATAAATAAAGCACTGCAGCTTTAAATAAACTGTAACTGGACAGAATGAGATTGGATGACAGCACTTTTACTTATAGTCGGGTGTAATAAAAAGCAAGGTAAAATAGAGTCACAGTTGTAGCAACACCCTTAAACACAAAATATAATTTTGTGAAATACAAAATGACATTCCAATTTGGCACAGAGCTGAATTAACACCTTTTTGAAAAAAAGTTAAAAGCTGAAATTTTACTAAACCTGCAGTTCTGTTTTATTCCGTTATATTACACTGTAGCAAAGCTGGTAGTGCATATAGGATATAAGCCTTCTCTTGCATACCAAATTATCTCATTACTGGGAAGCATTTGTTTTGTTCTGTATATTAAACTGAGATGTGAAATTTAGTGCCATTTTGCACCTACTAACTGTGCCTAAATCCACTGTGGTAAGATTTCAAGGCAGGTGATTTAGAAAACCAGTAGCCAGAGGGTCATCCCTGTTTCTCACATGGCGTGTGCTTGCTACTAATACAATAAACAAACAATAAATTGTGGTTGTAGTTACTATGTAATCATCATCTGGACTGTCTGAACTTTGCATCCCTCACATTTATGCTGATGGACACTAATGTGTCAGAGTGTGTTGAATCACCACATTCCTTGTTCTCCTCATCAGCATGTTTAATTCACTGTGGAATTAACTGAGATTAGTGAAAAAGGTCAGTGGGTCAACAGTCTAGACATTGACTGTGCCACAATCCACCAAGGATCATGTCTAATAATAAAAGTCTTCATTCACTCAAATGAACTAGCTGTTTGTCCTGTTTGCTCCACTGTAGGGATGTACTTAGTTTCAAAGTACATCAGGGAAAAGACAGACAGTGTGGTGATCTTCTCTGGAGAGGGTTCTGATGAGCTGACTCAGGGATACATTTACTTCCACAAGGCAAGTTTGAACATGTTGCTGTTTCTTCATAAACATTATTTTTGGGGTTGTCCATCTGTCTCATTCCTGTGAACTGCGTGTGTCAGGAACGAACACCTTGAGGGAATTTCCACAAATATGGCACTAGCACCCACTTTGACCTGTGGATCAACTAATTCGATTTTAGTGATCAACAGTCAAGATCACTGTGACCTTATTTCTTTAATGTGCCTCGACAACACAATTTCTAAAGGAACACCCGGAGAATATTCCATTGCATCTGGTACATGATCCACCTGCACTCATGGATGAACTGACTGGAATATACAGTACTAGTAGTAGAATTATTATTAGTAGTAGTAGTCTAGGATCAGCAGAAGAAGAAACACACTAGTGCCAATGCTCAACTTCAGTAGAGAAAGTAATCAACAGACAAACTAGAAAGTGGAAGTAAGGAAGCATGTGTGTACCAGCTGAGTTAGCTAAAGATATACAAAATCAACCCACTCTGCTCCAGCCTCTCTTTCCCATCAGTGCTACCCTCTGCCTTCTTCTGCCGTCTTTCAGGTTGTGACATGTTGTGAAATTGCAATAAATAAGAATACCACAGTACTTTACTTTACTTTACATTAGTTCATTTGGCAGACGCTTTTATCCAAAGCGACTTACAAGGAGACACAAGCAATTACAATTCGGGTTCTGTAAC
>JAUYWH010000003.1:20075258-20106442 GCA_034779795.1 Ctenopoma multispine
TCTGTGGATGCAGAACGAAACGTCTCTACTTGGAAGAAAGAAGTCCAGTTGCCATGACTCAATCCTCAGACTTTACTCTGAGTTTTTATCTGAATTCTCAGACTTTCTATCTGATTTAGTTCTTAGCACAAATAAAGTGATTATAGTGAATAGTGCTGGGTATCGTTTCATATTTCAAGAATTGATTTGATTTGATTCCGATTCTCAAGTTTTAGAATCGATTATCAATCGATTCGGGCGACCTCAAAAGTAAGCGCTAGGCTAACGTTACTGCTAGTGTCCCACGCCATGTTGTTTTGATATTTTCACACCTAGTGCGCATGCGCGAACCACATGTGGCGTTAAATTTCAATGGGGGAAACTATTAATGCTTAAACACCTAAGTCTCGAAATGGACCTTTTTTCCTATTCTCGTGATAAAAAGGGAAGAAAATTTAAACGGGTACAATCGATCTTTAGAAGTTCAAATCGGTCTTTAGGAACTGTTATGAGAATGGATTCAAAATCGGAGAATCGATTTTATCGATACAGATCTAATAGTATGTGACTTTAACATTCATGTAGATGTTAATAATAACTGTCTCAACACTGCATTTAATTAATTCAGCTCCTGTGAGGTTAGTGCCGACAGCGGGAAGAGAGATGATGGATGTTAAGTTAGAGAAGGCATTCCTGCCAAAAAAGGGTTAAAGGATGCAACAAATTTGTATATTAAGTCAGTTGTGAATGCCATAGAGCCACATTAGAAATGAAAAGAAAATATGTAATAAAAATAAAATGTAAATAACAAGTGGTTATTTTAGATTTCTTGTACACCTATCTTAAAATGTAAGGGATACTGGAGCTTGGTTGGGGTGGTGGGATGGCTCGTGCCGGAAAATTTCCCTTATTTTCTAATCCAAAACTTGACAGGTATGCTGAAAATATCTGTGAAGGTTCTCAGTCATCCAGGTCATGTTTATCTCAAAAGGTTTTTTCAAAAGCAACTGGACTTGTTTTAGTTGTTTTAGTTGTTTTAGGGCTTCTCAAGCTCTCTGGTATGGAAGGGTGAAACGTAGTAAAGGAACTACTTCTAGCTCTCATCAAAAATGACTGACGATACAGAAATAACTGCACCGTATTTAAAGTATGTAAAGACATGATTATTGAAGGCACAAGCTCTCAAAAACACTATCACATGTTTTTTTTTTGTGGAAATGCAACGATATAGTAGGATTGTGTGTTTATGTGGTAAACTAGAAATAGATCAGAAAATATTTTTCAATTTATGACAAATAATTATTGAGTTCTCTTGGGGCACGTAAAATGAGGAGGTGGGCCTTTTGACACGCCTGATTTAGATGATCCACTGTAACAGTGTTAGGGAGCATTTAGTCCTGCTGGAAACACGTTTGTTCTAAAACAGCTCAGCACACATTACCTTACAATCTTCTTACAAGCCAAAAAACTGTTTCCGTAGTAGTAGTAGAGAAGCTGCTAAATGACATTACAATAAAAATTCAGTGACGTTCACAGAAGACGCTGAGAACACGTTCCTGATGTTTTCTTTTGTGTTTCCCACTAAAGGTGAAACGAGGACAAAGTAACAAAGAGTCCATTGTGAACCATACACAACCTTATCAGACCTTTGTCCTGTGTTATACATTGATTTGGATGTGGCATTTAAAAAGGTTGTGAATCTAGTTCAAGTAAATGTTAGCATTCAGTCCTGATGGAGATATTTGCTAAGACCATGTCTGGACTTAGTCTCTAACAGGGGGTCTGAAGATCAGAGTGGTGTTTGAAGAACCACTTTTAAGAACTCTTTTGAATTATTAATCCAGATTATATTGATTTGTAGAAATGCATGTTTCAGATAATTGAAACAAATGTAAATATATTGTATTGTGTATTTTTACACATCTTCAGACTCTCTTGTCTCAATGCTGAGGTTGTTCATATTATGAATGACTATTTGTCACGGAGATCTACAGATCCACAATCCAGATGATGGATATGAAAACAAAACATGGATTGTTTTTTTAATGTTATCAGTGAACAGTGGAACCTTGGATTGCAAGTAACTTGGTCTGCGAGTGTTTTGCAAGACTAGCAAGAAATGTTTATAAATTTTAACTTAATTAACTAGCGAGGTCTCACAATAGTAATTTGAGCTGTTTTAGAACATTATTCAAAGTCAGTACAGCTTAGTTTGTAGAATTATTTCCTGAGAGTTTGTAGACATCCCTCAGTAAAAGGATTCATATGAAACATCTCCACGGTGAGACCTTCTGTGCGCTGTCACAACATCAGAAACATCAATTATTCCTGATTAGTCAGAACAGTTTAACAAAACAACCATTTCTTAATAACATTCAATTTAATTTAATAGAGACTACATCAATTAAGAAAAAAAAATCCATTACAGTAGATGCTTGACTGAAAATACTGTCATCAAATTTATGGAAATTATTCCATCATCTTTTAACCCAGTAACATCTACCTACACAGAGGAGAACAGTGATACCAACTTTACTCCTGCACAGGCTGATTATATTGTTGATAATGCTGCAGCTTCCCTGCACAACATACTTGATACTGTTGCCCCTCTGAAAAAGAAGGTAGTTAATCAGAAGAGCATAGCTCCATGGTACAACTCACAAATCCGTAACTTAAGGCAGACATCAGATGAATAATGCTTAGCCTAAAAAGACAGTTTAATAACATATAAAAAAGCCCTCTGTAAAGTTAGAACCACATATTATTCCTGATTAATTGAGGCAATCGACCAATCACCAACTTGAGGATTCCACAGGGTTTATAAACCTGCTACTCCTACCAGTCAGTCGGACTAGAGAAGACAACACTTTGAATAAAGGTCTGTTGTGAAGTTCTAATAAAGCAAAACAATAAAATCAGTTTTTGTCATGTGGTTTATTATGCAAGTTAAATGTATACACAACATGCAGCAAATGAATGTGGTGTAAAAGAATAACACACATAGCACTAAGAACTAGTGGAGGAGAACAGAAGTTAGAGTCACTGGTTCTTTAGTCTCCATCATTTCAAGTAAGCCTTGTACATCTTTTTGATTTTAGCCACTTGTTCCTCATCAGGTGTTAATGCACCATACCATTTATACCAAGTGTCACCAAACGTTAAGGATGGGGGAGGTGGTGTACACCCAACAGCATCATGGGAATTGGAGTAGTCCTCTCCTGAAAATTCCACATAAGGAATCTGGAAGGGGAGTAATCCTAATAGAGGACACAGAATGTCAAGAAAGACATCTTTAAACATCACTGCAACTTCATATCAATCCACTTTACTGAGAGTTCAGATAAACCTGGGGCACCTAACAGAGCACCTCTGCAGGTTGTAAAGCATGAGGTGCATCACACTGCTTTTCTTGTAGTATTTATATACTGTAAATAAAAAGAGCAGCTTGCTGCATACCGTGATCTCGTGCTGTGTTGATCGTCTCATTCAGCTTCTTCTGCTGTTTTATGCACACTCCTGAGACAGAACAGGGCACAGCTGGTGATCAACTCAAATGCTGAATCAACTCAAATGCAAATCACTGTGCAACTTACCAGTTCGAGTAGGATCATACACCATTCCAGTGTGCGGACTGATGAACTGCTGCAGCAATTTCACATTCTACAAGCGAAGACATGCATGGCTTAGCTTTGAAAAAGAGAGCATGTGAAACAGATAACTACAAGTATTTCTGATTTCTGTAACCCCATTTTACCTGTCACACATGTACAGGTAACCTGCAGTGGCGCCAGAAAGTATTCAGAACGCTTTACCTTTTGCAAAACTTTACACTGTATCCTGGACACCTTTTTGAATCCTTATTAAAAGGATGACAGAAATCTAACTTTAACTCTCATCAATGCCTGTTCAGAGCAGAAAAACGATGACATCACTTGAGCATTTTGTGTAGAATGATCTATAGTTATGTGCAGATGTTGTCTGGACTGCATTTGAGTGAAGATTTAATACAAATTCAGCCTGATCAAGAATCGGACCTTCACTGAGCTGCTAGCTGGAATCACGGAGCACTGCAGTTTTTTGTAAGTCAGTGACACTTTTAGTGATTGAAGAGCCAACTCACCTGATGATTGACGATAATGTTTGGATCCCGACAGATTGGACAGGGGTTTCCACATATCTTGTCTCCTCTCTGTAGAGACAAACAGTGTTGAGGTAATGTGTGGAACTCATGCGAGCTACACCCAACAGATTTAATTGGAAATCTTACTATGCAGGTCTTTCGTGTCTTTTGTGGGGGAATGCCTCCTTTATGGTTCCTCCTGTAACCTGCCCACACTGGTTCAGCTCCATACCTCTCAATGTACTCTATCAGAGAAAATGTCTGTTAAACCTAGAGTAAAGATGACCTAAAGATTAGAGTCGTTGATTTTTAAATGCTGATGTACCTTCACTCTCCAGGTATTCCCAGGGTCTGTCCTTGTAGCGGGAGAGAGCCTCAGCAACCTGAACTTTATCCTCTTCCTGGAGTGATACTGCTTTGCAGAAAGAGCGACTCTGAGGTAACGTTACAAATGCAGAGAGAGCCGGACATGTTTTCACAGGCAGCCTCTGTAGACATGACTGAAAGCACAAGAAAGTCACCTCCACACTTATCACAACACCCCAAAGATCACGTCAAAGATCGCGTCAAAGATCACGTCTTGTGGATGCCCACAGGTTTCACGCTATAGATGGAGCATGGATAACGTCAAATGTGGGGTTATTTTAAACTGTCCACTCACTTAGAAACTGTAGTAATATAACAGTTAACCTTTGAAAACGAAATACCAAATACTCCCCATGTGTGACTTTGGCAGGAACCGCTAACTAGCTTAGCGGTGTCAAACGAAGTGTAATGCTGATGTGTCCTTCCGTTTCATAATATAATGTCATACCAAGAGTGTATTAATGCCGACAACTCAACCAGTATAAGAACAGACAATGGTTTTCTGGCGTACATGGCAGTGTATTGCTGATCTTGTTTAGCTAGCAAGCTAACTGCACAGCATAACCATCTGGCATCGTTAAGTATTTCTTATAACTCCAACATTTAGTGTAATTGATACGACTAACCGGGTAAGTGTCATATAAATAGTACAATTAAATACAATACCTGATACTGTCGTAATGGTTTTAAAATTGAAGGCGATAAACCGCACAAAACCCTTGCGATGCCTTGGATGGAGGCAGCCATTTTAATGACGCACTGGGGTTGTAGGTGAAAGGTGAAAGAGCAAGCAACTTTACAGCTATATAAAAAGTGTATTTTCCATTTATTAAATACTAATAGACAATTATCATAGTCATTAAATCACACATTGTAATTTTATTTTAATATGTTGCGTTTAATTTGCAGCATAGTTACTTAATGGCGCATGCGACCGCTACAGCGATAACAAACACGCTAGCCGCCATTTTGTCGGAAAATGATTACCTAAATTTATATATCAAAACATAAATAAAATCCAGCTACATCCACAAGATATATTAGTGTCCCTTACAATATCATAAATAATTCAAAGATATAGCATTTTTTAAAACGAATCTAACGAGTAAATCAACATAAGATTCCCAAACGTGAAATACGCCATTATACCCTTGACTATACAAAGAAGGTCACTTGTCCACCATTTTGTTTCTACGCAAATCAACGGAAAACACCGCGAATGACGTAAAAAACGTCATGAAGTATAAAAGGGAAGTCCCTCCTTCTCGAGCTCATTCCTGGATTTAGTCAAAGGTAAGTGAAGTTAGAGAGAAAGCAAGTGTTATTTTCAACAATTTGTCTGCGTTTAATGTGAAATTGCTATAGAATGAAGTCAAACGCCAACAAAGGACTTGGAAATAGATGACAAACGACGAAGTTAGTCAGAACGCCGGAATTAAATTTGTGTTTTTTTTCTGTGTTTTGCAGGTATGAATTTGCTTTGCCGAAGACTGAACCGTCGAGGACTCTGCTCAAATTCATATTTTTTCTTCAAGTAATGGACATTTGATTACTATTTTTGCCTCCACTTGGTTCCTGAAGGAAAGGCTAGCCTTTAGCTACCACAGCCCCACCCATAAGAAGTCTTTCAGTTGATATTAAAACCATGAAGGTTAACGACATAAAGTTTATGAAATAAGAGCTATAAGTGCCTGAAAAGCACATTATAATATACCCGAGACGCTGAGGATCTATAGTATCAATAGTAAGTTGATTTTTGAAGTTAAATTGACTCGATATTCATCACAAAATAGTCGTAGATAACAGCTAGCTAGCGGTAGCTGGCTAGCAGGATTCGTAAGTTAGCTTGGTTCTTGGCAAACAATTTTGAAAATTGTTATAGTATGAGCTCACACAGGAAAGTGGACGGAGGCACAAGGCTCCGTTTCTTTATGTGTGAGACGGAATGGACGAATTGTACAAATAAAACTATAAATAGACAGGAAATTCGCAAAAATAACCATAAGCAATCTAATCATAAAGATTGCCGTAGGCATAGGAAACTCCAGCTCACGAAGTCGGACTTTTTGCCTGCCAAATGCTTTGTAGAGGCTGCACCACGGAACGAACAACCCACCGCAATCTATACATAAAGATTGCATTAGTTTGAGGATTGTGGACACAATGTGTGTTGAAAAATGTAATTATAGCACAGGGAATTCCCGAAATTCCGCACCATGCACTCGGCAATCTGTGGATAAAGATTGCAGGATGACTCAAGCGAAATGGGTTTTTCGAAGCACAAACAGTCGGGATTGGCAAATATGGTGGACTGGTTGTGGTTTACTTTTCGGACAGCTCCGGGGAGTAGCCATGTTCTCGGAGCAACATTTGGGACTTTTTTTTGTTTGTCGGTTGGTTTCCAAAAGTGAACGCAGAACGAGTATAGACTTGATGTCCAGTGCACTATCTGGCTGCCATACGCGTACGGCTCGCTAAATATCTGCTACTCGTCGCTTTGTTTTTCGGTGTTGCAGCGCAGTACTTGCTGTAAGAGCCGTTGTTGTTTGTGTGGAGCTTCGGCTGTGCCGTCGTCGAAGTGGTTAACTGAGGGAGGGCTCTGATCAGCAGCCAGGTTCCAGCTCCCTCCCCCTTTGTCGAGCAGCTTAGCGTCAGGAGCAGAGGCCTGTTAACACTGCGAGCATTTTAAAATCTTACATAACTGAGGCCGTTTTACACTTTTATTTAATTAATTGTGTCTCTTCAGTGAATATACCATATTACCTTATAGTCAAATGTTGCGCCACCGTTATTCGGTTACAGTAACTGTTTGTTATAGAAAGTTTGGTCACATCCTTAGGTTGTGTTGCCATGATGTACCTGTGATATGTAATAACACCACAGTGTGACTGTGCTCAAATAATCTTCTTGATCTTCCCCACTGAACCAGGAACCAGGGTCATGTCTAACACTGATGTTGTGTATATGTGTAACAACTGTGACATTTACAGGAGTTGGGTTATTTGCAGTGTTGTGGAGGTCTGAGACTATATAAAACTTCTACTACAACAGTTACCACGGGTAAGACCTAACTGATTCCTCACATCATGACATTTCCAGTGAATTAATTTCAGCCACAGTTGCAGGTTCTGTGCGTGAATTGATCAAATTGGTAACAAAAAGGGGCAAACTTTTTAGTCATAAAATACGTAAACATGGAAGTAAGTGTATGCTTACAGGGCTCAAGCAGTTGGGCAATAAATCACTCTTAGGTTTTTCATAAGATCTGTCATGATACATTTTAAATCCATAAAAGCAAAGATACTCAAAGACTATCTGACTTAGTGTCGGTGGTTTTATTAAGCTCTCATTGGACTTTTCAAATATACTAAGTAAATAATAATGGATTTATGAAACGCCCATCACCTTTAGTTTTACATTCAGATGGATGTGTGTCAGTTTACACCATTGTCATGTGATGTTGCACTAACAACTGTGTTCATATGTAATGCTCTTCAGTGGTGTGTAACTACATGGACAGTGCCATGTGTAAACATGTACTAACCTGTAGGTGGCAGTAGGTGACCTGACTGTGGTCCATCATAATGAAGCCTTCAGTCTGATGTTAGACTAACTAATGCTACACTTTTCAAACATTTCATACAAGCAGTTCCCAGTTATGTTTCATTTGATGGTGCATATTTTCTGAATTTGTACCATTTCTCTTTTCACTAATGTGAATTAGTCAGTGTTTTGTTATTGATTCTTCTGTTTCCATTCTCCTTGTTTAGGTTGCATTTTTGCAGACGTGTGAATGAATGTCATAGATATGTGTTATTAAAAAGCTGATAAAGCATTATCAGTAATGTTTCTTGAAAAAAAAATCCTCTCTTTGGTCACTTTTACTCTAAGAAAACAGACATCTCACTCTATGTTGTACTTGAAACATAAAGATAAACACATATGTCAAGAAATAAATGACAGATATTTAATACATCTGCCAACTAAATGTTAAATCAAAAATAATGAGTTTTCTTTTTAATATGAGCAGGGAAATGGTTAAATAAAGTAAAACGTTTGAGAATACAAGGAGACTCATCATAGTGACTGTAACATTTTGTGCATATGTTTGATCTATATGCAGTTTTCTTGTTTGTTTTGCTGCTTCCTCTTTAATCTTAGTCTGACCTGGAATAAACTGTATTCCTTCACACACACAAATGAACATCATATCAGACTACATGTCCTGACCTGCAAAGTAAAAACCCCCAGAGAGGATTAACTTGCTGTGTCCAGTGCACGTCCCTGCTGAACCGGTGTCAAGTTGGGCCTCATGAAACATTCAACAAACATCTCAAGTATGAGGCAACACGCTGAAGCCGTCGTGCACTGTGCACGCTTGACTGCCTGTTTGGCTGGAAGAAAATGCTGTCTGTACTTCTATTGATTTTGTATGTGACCATGTCAGTCATACCATGAGTGTAGGTAGCTTTTGAAATGTCCGTCACTGTCTGGCATTAACATCCTTTACTGTCACTACTTTGTCATTTGCTTTGTAAGTAGTTCTGGTTGGCAGCTTGATGGATGTGCTGCTTCTCACAGCCTCTGTGAATCTGATGACACCTAGTTGATCTTGTGATTTTGGTGTTGTGTTTTGGACTTTGATGGAATGACCGTGACACAAACAGGTTGGTGTTGTCAGCTGCTGAATCACACAGTTCCAGAGAGGGATCTGGCAGGTGTTTGGTGGTGCTGTGAATCTCACTCTGCTGTGACCGTGTTGTCCACATGCAGGTTTTGGTGCGTGTGGCTCTTAGTGAAAGTTTTTCTTGGACCAAACAGGATGGAGATGGTCTCGGTTGAGTTGTATTGTGCGGTGCTCCCTCTCTTATTTGACAGGCAACTAGTCCTCACTAAACAGCACTTAAATATTGTTTGCCAAGGACAATAGATTTAAAAAAAAAAGTGATACCCCCATGTCCTGTTGGTGTGTGTATTAACTGTTTGAGGTGTGTGTTTCAGGTATGGCAGGGGGACCAGTGGACCCCAGAGAGATTTTGAAAGGAGTGGAGGCTCTGCTGGGAAAGGATGGAGAGCTCCGCAGCCTGGAGGGTGTCCCAAAGGTGTTTAGGTGAGCAATTGAAATTTGATATGATGTATTTTCGTGTCTTCATGGTTCTACCTTTATGTTCTGTGATGTGTTGACTTGCTCTCTTTGACTGCAGCCTGATGAAAGCCTCAACCAAGATGGTCAGTAGATGTATGTACCTGAACATCCTGCTGCAGACCAAATCCCATGATGTCCTTAACCGGTAAGACTTAATTTAACTTAATTCATTCTAACTCGTTATATGTATTTTCATACAAACACACTGTGTTTTCTAGTAATTCCAAAAGATGATGCATACAGGCTTCAAAGTTACATTAAAAATGAGAAAAGTCTCACATTTATTCATATAGATTAGTTATAGAGTTGAAAATGATTCAGTTATTTAGTGCATTCACGTCTGCATTCAATAATTCAAAGTCAAGACAGTTTTTGGCCTGAATTTCCCCACAGAGATCAATAAAGTTGCTGAAAGCTACAGTACATATATTTTCAGGTTTGTCTTTATATGTCCTCTGTGGTGTGAATGTCAACCTCACACGTGTTTGAAAAATGCTGTGTTGAATTCCTAATCCAACACGTTAGTATACTCTTCACTGCTGGCCTCCTTCATTCTAAACCCCTTCTGCTTCCTTCATCCAGGTTCATCAGAGTCGGTGGCTACAGGCTGCTCAACTCCTGGCTCACTTACTCCAAAACCACCAACAACACACCTCTGCTGCAGCTCATCCTGCTCACCCTGCAGAAGCTGCCTCTCAAAGTGGATCACCTCAAACAGGTACTGTATATGTTCAAAACAATTTAACACACTTCCACTACACTGTATGGACAGCTGTAAGAACTAAACCCGCTTTTCTGTTATTTCAGAACAACACGGCCAAGCTGGTAAAGCAGCTCAGCAAGAGCGCGGACACTGAAGGTCAGTTGGATTTTACATGAAAAACCCACACTGTAATATGTACAGTAGTGTGTATCCCACTAAAATGCTTATATTTTGTAGAGCTAAGGAAGCTGGCGTCTGTGCTCGTAGATGGCTGGATGGCTACGATCCGCTCCCAGAGTGTCTCAAGCAGCAACAGCTCTCCTGCTGGTACATGCAGATCATTTTTAAATTTGACTCAGTTTACACCCCCCCCCCCCTTCAACTGTAGGTAACTCTGTATTTGTCTTGTAGATAAGAAAAAGAAGAAAGAGGAGAGCAAGGTGCCGGTGCGGGATGTGAAGGAAAAGAGTGGAGACGAGGAGAAGAAGAAAGAGAAACCTAAAGCACACGCGCCGAGTCACGCTAAGATTCGCTCCATAGGTAATGACAAGCAGTGATGTGCTTCACTGTGTTGTCGGGTTTGAAAAAGTTGTATTTGAAATAACCACGTGTTTCGTGTTGTGTTGTGTAGGTCTGGAGATGGACACTCCCAACCCTGCCCCTGCTAAGAAGGCACCCACTGCCCCACAGCTGGGCGACAAATACAACATCAAGCCTCCAGTTCTCAAAAGGCCCAGGTACAGTTTGCTACTCATGTCTGAGAGCACAGCATCCTCTTGTGGTGCAATTGTAAAGCTGTCTCGTTGTTGCCCTCACATGGTCGATTGTGGTGTTTACAATTGTCCTTTTTATGTTCATTTCCCCTCAGCAGCTCTGGTCCATCAGATGCTCCACCTCTGGAGAAAAAATACAAACCCCTCAACACGCCTTCAAACTCTGCCAAAGAGATCAAAGTGAAAATCATTCCAGCACAGCGTAAGTCTCAAACACGTGCCACAAATGCTCAAGCATGTTTAACACAGACCATAGTGATGTATGTGGTGTTCAATGCTCTGTCGTATCGTCTCTGCAGCAATGGAGGGTATGGGGTTCCTGGATGCTCTAAACTCTGCCCCTGTCCCTGGAATCAAGATCAAGAAGAAGAAACCCAGTACCAGCACCACAGCTAATACCAAGGCTGTCTCCCCAACGTCTAACAAGGTAGTGACTGGTCTTAGTTTGTTTGATCTAATATCAAATATGGACTTTCAGGCCAAAACATGTTTTATTCAGGAGTTTTTTTTAATGATGAACTAGTTACGCACTAGAATCTAAAAATGACTGTTTTATCCTCAGGCAAGTCCTTTTGACAGCAAACCCTCTGCGTATTCTTCATCTTCTACTAAACAGTCATCTCCGGATGCTGGCTCCGCCACTCCTGCTGATGAGAACCAGGAGCCAGAGCAGCCCGGGACCCCTGTTCCTACTGAGGACCACGAAACCTCTGACAACGGTAAAATCCTTATAGCTTATACAACTTATACATCATACAACTTTTGTTTTGTTTTTTCGTCTACTTCAGCTTTGTTGAGTATGAGAGTTCTCCTTGTTCTAACACATTTCTCTCTCGTGGTGTGATGGTGTTCGTAGGTGAGAAGCCCAACGCTCTGGCAGAGCCACGTGGAGAAGAAGAAAGGTTGACCAAGAAGGGCAAGAAGAAGAAGACGGTTCACTGGGCGGAGGAGGAGCAGCTCAAACACTACTTCTACTTTGATCTGGATGAGACAGAGAGAGGTAAGACAAGTGTCCAAGTTTTTGTTTACTGTGTAACTCTTCTGACAGTGTGAGTTATGAATGGTGAAATTACTCTTTATTCACAGTCAACGTCAACAAAATCAAGGACTTTGGTGAGGCCGCTAAACGAGAGCTGATGATGGATAGGCAGACGTTTGAGATGGCCCGTCGCCACTCCCATGACACCATGGAAGAGAGGGTTCCTTGGACGCCCCCGAGGCCCCTGACATTGACTGGGAGCTTGGTCATCCCCGGAGCCAACAGCACAGAGAAACTCACCCAGAGAGACCGTGAGATGGGCATCCTGCAGGAGATCTTCCTCAACAAAGAGAGGTAAGATGTCAGATTTTATTTCAGAAAATAAAATCTCTACAAGCTACAAAGTTTTGATGATTAATGAAGTATTCAACCTTTCCAACCTTTTTTGTATCACTAGTGTGCCTGACAGTCCACATGAACCAGATCCAGAACCTTATGAGCCCATGCCCCCCCGACTCATCCCTCTGGATGAGGTTTGTACACCTAAATAAACCACACTCTTTCTCTCACATGTCGTCCTCTTGTTAAACTCACAAACTGTCCACGCTGTGTGATACTTCCCTGCTGAGCTGTCAGTCTGGTGTCCCCCTGCAGGACTCCTCCATGATGGACGACAGCTACGTCGAGCCCATGGACACCACACCCCAGCAGGGCTCCACCATGGCCCAGAATGAGGGCTCCAAGCTACCTCCCGTCCTGGCCAACCTCATGGGGAACCTGAGCAACAACTCGCGCAGCCCGCAGGCAACCAACACCGTCAGCAACCCCACTGCTCCAACTGTCAACGTACAGGAGCTGCTCTCCTCCATAATGGTAAATACACAACAGCGTGGTCAGCAGCAGAAGCTGGTGCTTATATCCTGTTTGACATGATGCTATCCTGCTTTTCTTCTTTGGTTCTGGTTAAACATCTGTGCTGTTTGTCACGTGTACCTCTACTCGTGTGTAGCTAATAACAGCTGTCTGTCATCAGGGTGCTACTGGTAACCAATCGACTGAAGACTTGATCAAGCAGCCCGACTTCTCAGACAAGATTAAACAGCTACTGGGCTCCCTTCAGCAGAATCAGAACCAGAACCAGAGTCAGGGTGGACCCCCTCCAGGTAAACATGATCTCTCCTGTTGTGCTTGTAGCACTAGCTGTTCTTCTCCTGCTGTTGCTCGTGTTTTTCAACCTGCGTTTCTCTCCATGTAGTCAACCCGGGTTTACTGGGCCACGGTCCGGGCATGAACAACATGAACAACATGAACATGCACATGCAGATGCCCATGAACGGAGGTTACCCACCCAACAACCCACCTGGTGGTCCCCGCTTCAACCACCCCCCACCTCCTCACAATCATGGACCGCCCTTCAATGCCGGTGGAGGCCCGCGCATGATGGGACCACCGCCGGGCCAGGGCCGAGGAGACAACGGCAACTATTGGGGAGACGACTCCATGAGGGGAGGGCCCCATCGAGGGGGTCACTTCCACAGAGGAGGCCGTGGCAGAGGAGGAGGAGGAGACATGGGCTTCAGGGGCCGAGGACGAGGAGGACCCAGGGGAGGACACAACAACATGAATGGTACGTGGGACTGAGCATGGAAAGACATTTCATATTTTGTAGTACAATATGTGTTAATTTGTTTATTCATATTAGGAAAAAGTGGCCTCTCTCTATAACGCTGCTGTTTTCTCCTCTCAGACATGTCCAAGAGGCCTGTGTGTCGTCACTTTATGATGAAGGGAAGCTGCAGGTATGAGGGCAACTGTGCTTTCTACCACCCTGGAGTAAACGGGCCTCCACTGCCCCCCAACCATCCTGCTAACAACCAACACAACCAGCATCCACAGCACGGACACTAGGAGATGCTACCTGCGGGCCTCTAGGGAGAGCCATTCTTTGTGATCAAACCACTGCACAGACACAAATCTAGGACAGCGTTCTGTCTGTGATGTCATACTGCAGGTGACTGACCTGAATCAGTGAGCTGTGACTCACCTGACAGAGAAAAAGAACAAGCTAAACAGGAGAGACTGACCGAGGGACTCCAAGGCTGCGAAGTGATCACTAACGGGACCGTGTGTTTTTACTGTGATCAGTTTTAACGGTGACATTGAAAGCAGCCGCTACACTTGACCACTACGTCTGAGTCGCTGCAGCTAGCCGCCGACCCACTCTGTCACTTTCCATGCCGTTAACACGGCCGACCAAACACAAGTGTCCGACTCACTGCGAAGATTTCCACACGACTGAATTTCCTTCCTACTGTGGTTGTTGTACTGTACATGTCAAATTTCAGGTTCAAGTTTTGTTACTTCATTACTCGGCTTTGTACAGAAGAGTCAGAAATGTTCTCCCCTATTTACATTACATTCTTAAATGTGAGACAAAGATTTAGGAAGCACTTTATAAAGGCCGACACATTATTTAAAAAAGGTGACGTCAAGTTTAACCTGCTATTATTTTGGCCAATTGTAAAAGAGAAGTTAGAAATGAATTCTGGTGAGCTGACGAGGAAGGCCTCGCTTTTTTCTTTTCTTACAACCACTGGCATCGGCTATAAAGAGATTGCGAAGAAGCGACAGCAGCGCATGTTGTCACATCAGTTCCCCCACTGCACTGCTGTGTCTCTGCTCGGCAGCTCGCAGGTCGGTTCAATCATGATCCTGTCAGACCAGCAGCGTCTCCCTGATCCCAGAGCCGCCGCCTATGTCTTCTGTACTCCCACCTTCATTTTCCCAGTGTTAACGAGTCAGATGTATGATGGAGCGCTCTGCGGCTCAGATAGATTAAGTGTTTTCTGTGAAAACAATGAGCTTTGCGTCTCTTGTGGGACTGTAAGAATGTAATGTCTTTTGTTGCTTCCTCCATGTTTTTTTTTTTTTTTTGATACAGTCTTCAGAATGTTTGGCCTTTTTAACACAGGTTCAGATTTTCTGTCTGTATGAAACATTTGTATTCATGTTTGAATGCAGAGTCATATTATCAGCTGAATTCTTTTCTACACAGTGTATTAAATAAATGTCCAAATAAAAACGCTGCTGTGTTTTCTTTTCACAATCCAACAACTTTTTACACAGTAGATATTTAATATAGCTTATATTAGACTTACAAGACATTATTACTTGAACTTGATAAAGAAATGTTCTTTAATGTTTTTATTATTTCAAACTGAATAAATATATAACAGTTTAGTAGTTGATAATCTATTATAACAATACACTGGTATATATGTGGAAGGTATCATAAATAAAATAAAAGCACTTTTTTCAGAAATGACCAAACATTTAACTTTTACCTAATGAAATGTACAATGCAGTATGTAGATAACATCATCTGAATTATTTGGAATATGTGTGGATAATTACACTGAAATAAACCCGGTTTATTTCCTTTAGCTACTGAGTTATGTACTTTCTTCAGTGTGGAAGTGGAGGAATCTCAGGAGCACAACACCTGCTCCCCCCACGGCCTCTGCATGTCGCCATTTTCCCTCTCCTCTCCCTTCTGCTCTTTGTCATCATACATTTTTACTAAATAAAAATCATATTTCCTTTTTTTTTTACTTAAAATGTTTTTGATGTGTTCATGAGTTCATCGCTTTAATGGAGCAGCAGTGGATGATGGAGCCTTCATATACCGTGTAATGATCAGTGGTTTTCAGAGTAACAATCAAACCTCAGCTGCAGCGAGTGGTTCCTGAATTTCCCACCAGGGATCAGTAAAGTCTGATGAATATAATGCTTTTAGTGTTGTTAATATATGTAGGGGAATAAGACTTAAAAAAAAAATTCTGATGTCCAGTGAGGTTGAGGTATGAAGTAGTAGAAATAGAAATACTCATTTAAAGAAGAGGTATATGCAGTTTTGGGGCTCAACTTTATCTGAGCTGAGTTTATGAGCCATTGCATTATGGTTCACTTTGAATCTGCTATTTGCGCCTTATTCAAGCAGGACGACCAAAAACTGTGTGTGTGTGTGTGTGTGTGTGGGTGGAGAGAGAGTCAGTGTCAGATCCGTGTTATCAGGGCAGGACCCAGTTCAGCAATTAAAAGGAGCGGCCTTTAACCCTGCCCTTAAGTTCAAATATTGACCATGGAGCTGTGACAACACATAGTGACGGATACGAGGAGACATGGAGTGAAAGAGTACAGAGAGTACGTTAGGGACACCTCAGCACTAAACTGCTTCCACATCCTGGTTACAACACACATACCAAACCTACAAACCCCAACTCCTGAAATGTTGGGACTTTTTCTGGAGTGTAGTAAAAGCTGTAACTGCCGTTGCTTCCTCCCCGCTCCTCTTGTTCCAGCCTCATCATCATCGCCTGGTTTTAAATATTTTCTCATAAAATCCCTCAAACCTCTACTCTCCTCTCCTCTTCTCTTCTTCTCCTTTCTTTTCTGTGCACAGGATTTATGCTGACTGGACATTTAGACAGTTTACTGGAGAGGGCTAAATAAACCCAAAAGTTGCTGTCTGGGGCCAAACCATTTCTGCGTAGGGATGAGGGTATGATTGACACTATTCCAAGAACAATTATGAAGAAAAAAAACAAAACGCTTTATTTCATTAAAATATTACAGTTTTTTTCACAAACAGGCCCATTTTGGCAAATGATTCCAGTTCTGGGCCCCCCTCTACTGTGGGCTCAGTACAAGTGACCCATTTGTCCCCCCCGTCAGCAGCCTTAATCTACACTACATACATTTGTGAATCTGTGTGACCTTGGGCCCCCAGGCTGTGTTGCATGGGAAACCATCATGCTAACTTCATGCATGACCACATGGGCTTGGAAATTCTTTGGAAAACAGTTGTCACTTAACACAATCCACTGCTGCATCCAGAGACTGGAGCTGAAACTCTACTGCACAAGCAGGAAGTAGGAAGCTGTACGTCAATACTGTGCAGGACTGAAAATCCAAAATAAGATTATTCACTAACTGGGTTTGGACATCTTAGGGGTTCAGTTGTCCTATAGAGCCAGGAGGAGCCAGGTCATGAACAGCTGACCCTAGAGTCAAAGGGGGTGGGGGGGGGTGGGGGGGATTCTGCCACTGGCACTACCACTGCCCATAATTAAAATTAAATGACTTATTAGGTTTTATTATATAATGAATTATAACATATAGAGGAGGTGTGTATTAAATTATTTTGAGGTCAAGTGATCAAGTTTAAGTAAAATGTTGGAAGAGTCATGACGCCATCATTGTGACATTATCATGTGCCCTTAAAACCCTTAAAACCTTAAAACCCCAGGTAAAAATTGTCCTCCACATTAAAACAGTCTCATAAACCTCAGTTTTCTATGACCTTTTTAAATATTCAGTGACACTGACCTTTATATAAGCCATCATTAATAAACATGCCTGATATAAACCCTTTAAAGGAGAATTTGTGTCAGGTGTCTGATCCCCAGCTACAGCGAACAAACATTAACATTAAATATTCAGATGTTAATATTCAGATTTCACTGAAAAGTAAAAATGAATCAGTTTTTAGTGTGTTTCATGATTTCTGTTCTAGCCTTTTCTTCTTTTTTCCTGCTGGTAAAGAACTGTAAAACATGCCACACATGAAGCTTCTAAATGATATGTTGTGTTATGCAAAAAAAAGACACACATGCAAAGCCATGAGAGGAAGAGACGAGCAAGAGGAAGTGCTGCAGCAGAAGGTACAGGTTTGGGTGTGGGTCTGCTGGGGAAGGTTAGAAGACGTTGCTCTTCCAGTATGCAGGGAGCGCCGTGAGGCAGATCGGTTGTCCGGGGGGCCCACGCCGGGCTGAGGCTGAACAAAGCTGCCATTGATTGAATGCAGGGGCAAGGTGAGCTCCCTGCTGCAGGACACAGGATACTGTTCAGAGATGCCACAAGATTAAGCTCAGGCTGAATAAACACACAACACATTAAAAACCATTTGAATTCAGTCATTCATTCAGAAATGCTTTCATGTGTTTTATGTGTATTTAAGCCTAATTAAAACACTACATGATTTTGTCACTGTCAATCATTAATCATACAGCACAGGGCCTGGTCATCCCTGGACGTGTGTGCATCCACTCCTCTTTTACTGGATCTCAAACATCAGTCATTGTTCATCTCCATGGCTCAGTTATTGTGTTGACTTTGTAGGAAAGACACGTTCAGTTGCGCCTCTGTGCCAATCACCTAAGGCCCAATCATCAACACCATCATCATCATCCAGCCTCTGAACATGTCAGTCAGGTTTATGCTGACCTGTCCTTGGATCCAAGCCAAACATCCATTCTCTCACATGGACTCGAGCAAGAAAAACTAGCCTCTCTATTAACTCCCTATATAATAATAATTATGAATATGCATAAAGCAAATAGTGTGGTATAGTATATTAATTATCCCATTACAAAAACTGAATTAAAATCGTTGTTTTAGGTGTACGGAGACCTGCATGCAAAATCCCTTAAAAAAAATCTCTGAAATTTAAGATTGGGCTGCTCATGGGCGAAAGTGGGCAAAGAGAATAATATATGTAACATAACTTATGATGCACTACTGATTTCTGACACATTCGGCATATCCTGCTATATTAATCAAGAGTTAAAACATAAACTATCCATTTATAAAATGGATAGGTGGTGTCTATTGTCGTTCTCCCATGTGCACTTACGTGTTAGCTCCAGAAGAATCAAATAGACTTAAGAAAAGGTAAAGGTTTATTTACAATAGATGTTTTTCTCCAAATATGGTGTATGCCGAATTTATAGGTTATATTGTTCATAATGTAAAGTGTTTCCAATCATGAACTTACTCCAGGATGTTTAAGTCAGTACAAACGGAAACCTTACATTACAGATTTTACCAACCGAGTTTGGTTAGCAAACAAACCCGTTGACATTCCGGCACTGAGAATGCGCGATGGGGGGATGGGAAGAGGGCGGGCCCGCAGAGGAACAGGTGCTTAAAAACGGCACAGGTGAGAGGGAAGGTACAGCAGATCCTGGAGCTGCGGCCCACCTACAGTCTCACCTGACAGGTAAGATTCGCCTCCACAGACTGTCCTCACAGGACACCGTACCTTCCACATACTGCATTTGTACCGTAGAGAAAAATACATTTTACTCCTTTCATTTCTTCACTTTCACTTCAGTGAAAGTGAAGAAATAACCGCGAATTCTACCGACGCTTGGCTTAAAGTTGACTTTAAAGTGTTTTTTATTCTGGAGGGTCAAACCGAAAACAGAAAGTCATAATTCATGCAACGTAGAGTTTATGATGCTGTAATGTATGGAAGTATATAATATGTACTTTTTATTTTAAAAACATGTCTCAGCTACCTGAGACTATTAAAAGAAAGTATTTATTACAGATGATCTCTCAGAGTTTCTGTTCTACTGTGTAACAGCTTAGCAATGTTAAAGGCATACATGCAGAACCTAGGAAAGCCAAATTGTTACGCTGGACACCACGTAACATAGTCAGATTCCACAGGAACCTGTGTTTCATGTTATACTTGTTTGTCTGTCATTTTTCTATTTTTGACAAATACGATGCTTCTGTGATGTCACAGGCTGAACTTTTTAAAATGCACCACTCTCACCATGTGTTCCCCTCCTGCCTTTGTCTGTTCCTCATGTTCTAGCAAACCCTAAAGATGATCAAAGCGCTGCTCTCGGCTCTCCTGGTCCTGGTGGCTGTGACCTCCACCTTTGGGAAATACATTCCAAAGACTGGAAAGAGGATCCCCAAGACTCTGTCCAGAGGTCCGTGTGAACTATCTGCACCTCTAACGCTGCATGATTGAGACTAAAGTAGAGCTTAGTAAATTCTGAGATAAAGTAAAGAGCTTGTTGTTGATCTTTATTGGTTCTCTTGTGTGACAAGGTTGGGGTGATCAGTTGATCTGGGCTCAGACTTACGAGGAGGCGCTCTACTGGTCCAGGTCAAGGTAAGAAATCAGCTTCACACTGACATCAGAATTTTGCTTTTCCATTGAAGCTGATAATTGAATGTGAGTGATTTGTGTCTTAGGAACAAGCCTCTGATGGTCCTCTTTCACTATGAGGACTGCCCACACAGCCTGGGTGAGTCTAACTCATAGAAAAAGAAAAGAAAAGAAACAAAACTAGCTGCTGTTATGTGAGTACTCAGAGGGGAAAAAAAGTTCTATTGAATTAAGAGCCAAACCTGTTTGAAGAGGAAACAGTCATTTGTTTGCTCATGCGTGACGTCACCTCACACATCCTGCTCTGCATCAGGCTCATGTGCTGATAAACGCTGGGCTGAGCTGTTCAGTTCAAAAAATCTTTTTTGTCCTGCAGCACTGAAGAAGGTTTTCTCTGATGACAATGAGATCCAGAAGACTCTGGATGAGGACTTCATTGTTCTCAATCTGGTGGTAAGTTAGTTATTATTTACCAAAGGGTTTAACAGAAAACATGAGTAATTCTAATATAGCTGGAGGTAGATGTCCTGACATGTCACATCTGACATGTTGCTTTCTCATTCACAGTATGAAACCACTGACAAACATCTCTCTCCTGATGGACAGTATGTCCCCAGAATCATTTTTGTTGGTAAGAGCTCTAACATGTGATACAAGTCTTTGTGTAAACATGTGAGTACTTTGTAATCCCTACACTACTACTACTACTACTACTACTACTACTAGACAGCTACAGTTAAACTGTCTGTTTAGCTGTGTGCACAGATTTGATTGGCGGTCCAAAGTCAAACAAGAGAACCAATCAACACTCACAATTTAAGTGCACATCGCTAAAATGATAACCCTAACCCCCCTTACCTATCTAACAGTGAAGGAAGCTCTGAATGCTTTTTACATATGAATGCATTCAAATCACCAACATTCTGATTAGTAACTGTGATTTAATTACAACAGTAACTATTTACATATATTTATTTACATTTAGTTAGTTAGTCACCATTACTGTATTTTAATATAGAGAAGAAAGAAATGTAACAGTACTCACCATCTAGAGATCAAGCTGAAAATCTGTGAAGTCGTCCTTTAAATGTAGTGCTTAACTAACAAAAGCCTGTAGCAGCAAAAGCCCACATTGAGTGAAACTTGTGTTATTGCTATTAAGACTGGTTTATTCTTCCAAAAGGTCAAAATGAAAAGTTAAAGTATTTTACCTTTATAATACGCACACGTCATCTGTAAACACGTTGACCCTGCTGCCTGCTCTGACATAAATTAAATCCGTTACTCACTTTGCACCATGATATTTCTGCAGACCCCACAATGACAGTGAGAGCTGACATCACCGGTCGCTATGCCAACCGCATGTATGCCTATGAACCAGGTGACATCAAACTCTGTAAGTGCCACAGTGAACACACTTTCACACACCAACTCATCCTCTGTCTGTCCTCACACACATGGACTAAACGTTTCTTTCCTCTCGCTCAGTGTCGAGCAACATGCAGAAAGCTAAGAAGCTCCTGAAGTCTGAGCTGTGAGCGCGAAGATGAGACGCATCGACTGATCCAGAGGTTATTTTCACCACAGATGCTGTTAGCATGCCGTCACCACAGTTTACACTCGGGAAACTAAGCACTGAAAAGTTTCTTCTGTTCGTTTTCCTCCTCAAAGTCCCGTCCCCTCATGACCTTTGTTATTATCACTGTATATGCAGTATGACTTTTAAATAAATATGGAACTGTTCATACATACAAGATGAAGAGTCTGTCTTGTTATTTGGAACAGGCTGCAGGGAAACATGAAATTCAGGGGAGAGGAGAGGAGAGGAGAGGAGAGGAGAGGAGAGGAGAGGAGGGTAACAATGTAACAATGCTCAGTTAAAGGTGGGTGTTATGGACGTGGGTATGGACTGGGTTTGGGTCTTAGGTTAGGCCAGTGTGTAATTGTTTTATTATGTAGAAATCTGTACACATTTCCAAAGCTGAGACGGAAACAAAGATCTGGTGGTTGCTTCACCAGTGTTAATATAAACACGGGATGTTGAAACTGAGCATTAAAGTCAACACTGTCTCCTAAGAATTACGTCTGTTAAAGTACAACTGTGCATGTAAACTGAATGAAGCTGAATTCTAAACTGAATTCTTAGCAATAATTGACCAGCAGGTTGTACTACCTTAAAGCATCAGTTGGAGGGTAGTAGTAGACTAGAAATAAGTTCACCTTGACAACTGTGTCTGGTTTGTTAGAAGTGAAACACTGCACTGTGGCCATGTGGGGGCAGTGGAACAAGCTGTGAAGAGATTGACATTATCACCTTCTAATGTCTTAGCAAGCAGGTATATGTGGAGCACAGAACTACATGATTGTTCATTTGATCATTATGAAGTGGTGATGAGGGTGTTTTGTTAGCACGGGTTAATGATGTCCAATGTGAGTGCTGATTAGAATGAATATAATTGTAGTATTTTCTTACTTTTACAGTTACATAAACTAGTGTGAGCTATCATTAGCGCAGGTTACGCTGTGGAAACCTGAGGAATGAGCAGCTGAGGAATCACATTGTGTGATCAGGAGTGTGTGTGTTTAACATCCTGGACGGGTGGCTCCATGCCATGCCAGCGCTGAAAGCATTTCCCTGTTGCCAGGCTACTGAGGCTCAACTGAGACCATTGTTCTGCGTAATGAGCTTCACAAAGCAGGGAGAATGTGGCACAAGCTGATTGGTCAAGACCTCAGCCAACATCCTCTTCACTCACAGAATCAAACAAGTCTGCAGAAAAAAGAATTCAGTCAGCTCTCCTGTGCAGATCCATGCACAACATTTTTATAAGGACGGAGACCTGTTTTGAAGAACACACAGGTGTAGGGAGAGAAAACTGTGTCAAATCACATTTTATTAGTAACAGAAAAAAGTATTTATTGTCCTTTTGAAAATATATCAATGTTCTATAACGACATCTTCACTGGAAGAAAATGTGTCTGGCAGGCGAGAGAACATTGTAAAGTGAGTAATGAACTAAGAGTGACCTACGAGCTGCTGTTGTAAATGAATTAATAAAGAGCCATTCAGGGTATTCCTAATATACAGAAGTGCCTTTTCAAAGGGGGACATGACAGAGATAAAGGTAGGATTGCATTAACCATTAGTGAGCAAAGAGATACCCAGGAAAACATACAGTAAACCTCTGCCTAGGCATATTAAAAGGTTTTTTTAAAATGAAGTGCTGGAAAAGCATTAGACTAACGAAAATCTAATCTCCTCCTAAAACTCAGAAGGTAGTTCATGTCTGGAATTCAACAACTTTTATTTTATTCCTTCCGTTCCATTCACAGATGGACTCACTCTCCTGCTCACGTTGTCTTGCTGCATCACACAGTTGAGCTTTAGCTTCAGCTCACAGCCTGATGAGCTGATCTTCTCCTACAGGATTCTGTGGCAGAGAGCAGAACATGGTTCCCTTTGTTCCATTAAGACTCCCTGTTCCTGAAGCAGCAACTCATCCCTGCATTCCCTCCAATCCCTCACATTCAGATGAGCCTTGATGTTCTGTTGGGTTAGCAGCGGTTTTCATCTTACCATTTGTCCTCTTTCCCAGTGTCTATAGTGGAGTCATGATAACTGACTTTTACTTGGGTGAGAGACGTACAATGACCCTGAAGTGCAAACCACACCAACAAATTCAGAAACACAACAACAAAATTAAGAAGCACAGTTACATTAAGAAACCAGAAAGGGTAGGTACCAGTCTGCACTTTTACACGGCAGCTTTTACTGACGGCATAGCTGCTGTACAAGGCACTGGCCTGGGGGTCAAACAGTTCCTGACACCACGACCTCTTCAACATTTTATAGGGCGAGGCAGTGGAAACTGACCGAAGCTTGTGATTCTAGGGAGAAGGAGCAAAAACTAGAAAGCCAGAGAAACGGATGAGTTTTCCTTTCCGTTAGTATTTTATTGTGGTTTACAGTACAAAGGCTCAGACAGGTAGTCTACACAATCATCATTGCAGTTCTCATACAGTAGCTTATGCAGTATATGCTGGAGTCATGCGAAAGGCCAAATACACAGCACACAGCCAGGAGCAACACATACACACACACACGTTCCACACTATTAACACAATTCAGTAGTAAGTAATTCAGTGATTGACATTATTGCGTTCAGTGGGAGCAACGTTTTTATAGAACAAATTATCAACAACAGAAAACAGTGTCCAGTGTCAACATCAGACATGCTGCATAAATAGTTTAGAATAAACAGCAGACTGCTGTAGACAAGACCCCGTCTCATTTTACACCCACCAGTGCTCACTGTACTGCATCAACTTGAAAACCATCATAGCTCCAGTGCAGCAGTCAGTGGAAACACACAGCTCAGATGTGTATTTACAGTTAAAGCCCAGAGAAAGGTCCACAGAGGTGGCGCTGAGGTGACAGGAGCTGGAGCTAGAGCCATCTCACAGGAACGCGCTGGGATTTGCTCTGGGGTCTTTCTGATTCCTGTAGCGATATGTGAGCCACACTCCCAGAATCTGACACAAGAACACAAAAACAGTCAGTGACAGAGCAGATTATCTCTGTGTTTCACAATAAGAGCTGGAGTCTAGTGAGTTGGAATTTTCTCTATTTTTGCAGATTTAAACAAATGAGACAAAAACATGACACTTATTTTAAAGAGGCACTAAATCCTAAACTATTGTTTTTGTACTGCACACATAATTACAGCAGGTTTTGTTGACATTATATTTTGTTGCAACTAAGTTAAATTCAACACACAGTCAGCTGGAGAGTGATGCTCTGACTTATAGGTCAAAACTCAAACCCCAGAGCACGAGAAACAGCCAAGGGCCGTACTAGAAAAGCACCACAGAACATTAACTGTGTTGAGTTCGGGTCAGGTTCGGCCACCACACTCTCGGCCTCAAACGGAAACATGTGGCTTGATCCATAATCCATCTGGAAGTGGGTCTCTTTGTTGTCCCAGGAGTTAAACAGCGCTGAATGCTCCATATCCAGTATTTTTAGAGCAGTGCTCTGGGTAGTTTTCTCTCACACAGTTTCTCAGCACCAGTCTTTTCTTGTTACTTTTTTATGTCCATGATTTTTGCTCATATCAAGGTAAGACTGATCATATCATATATAAGCTACATACACTATATTGCCAAATATTGGAACTCTTGCCTTTACACACACATGGACTTTAGTGGCTTCAACTCTTGCGGGAAGGTTGTCGGCAAGGTTTAGAAGTGTGCTTATGAGAATATTTGACCATTCTTCCAGGAGATCATTTGTGAGGTCAGTTTCTTCACACTCTACTCTCTCTACCAGCAGCTACTGATATTGCTGCTATTACTATTGCCAGTGAAATTACAGCTACTGCTGTAGGACAGCAGCAGTGGTGTAGCTGTGACGGCTCACCTCAGTGAAGCTAAAAAACAGTCCGATCCCTCCTACGAAGTGCAGGACTTCTCCAACATGTTCCTGGATCTTATCTGCACAAGGCAAACACGAGTGGTTGGGGAAACAGGCCTGCAGCAGAGAACAGGACAGACGACACTTGAGCAAATGCTGCCACAGCAGGTTCAGAGGCTTTTATGATTTAATATGAAATTTGAAACAACAATATGTGTCAGCATGGCGAAACGTAAGGGGCCAGGAGCCCCGATTCACACTCACAGCGTCACAAGGTTCGCTCAGGTCCACCTGTTTGAAGCCACAGCAGTTGAGGCTCTTCTCCACATCCCTTTGAGTGCTCTGAGAGTTATTCCAGCCCACCTCCAACAGGTGATCCTACAGCACACAGACAGGAGTAAATCTAAATTCCACTAAATGACCACTAAATTCTGTTCATTTAGTGGTCATGTGTAAATCACTGAATCAGTCACAGTATTGATGATGTGTTTATTATTACGAGGTGATTCCATGTTCTTAATGTGGAGGTGCTCCACAGTCCATAATGCTGAGTGTGTAGTACTGAATAATCAATGCAATATACTCATTTTTATCCTGTGATACAAACATTCCAATGACATATTCAAATGCTGGTATGAAAAAACCAAAGTAACAGTCAGAATTATTAGTTAAAGTGAACAACATCAAACAGGCAATATACCTACGTACAATAGGTCGAACAAATTCAACCCTACCCCTAAAAGGTTGTCTGGACGGCAGCTTATGTCGTTCATAACGTATATTATAAATATAGCATAAATGATGTCTTCAAATGCTGTGTGCGCTAACGCACCCATACACTGAACAAACTAGGTAGTCCCTTATATATTTAGCCTGGAGGATGCAGCATCTATGATGACCAGAAAGAATTTCATAGAGACAGACAAACATTTATGTTCACATTAACATCTATGTACATGCACGTACTTGGACTGAAAACCTCAGAAAACCTCCAAAGTGATGTGGGGGAGAACATAAACATTGAACCTGCTTCTCCATCAGCAGTATCAGATAGGCCTGCACACATTTCTGCATTGTTAGCGGCCGCAGAGCCCTCCATGTCACCCCCTTCATTACTTTAAGCAAAACCACTTCTCAAGAAAGGAACATGATATTCATCACTACCAATGAGCTGTGCTGATTAGTGCTAATGAATGTTCCCCGAGGGCAACACTGAGGTTTTTTATGTGTTTAACATTAATGTCTTTAGATGGTGACTTCTGGCTAATGCATCACTGTTCCTCTGAGACACCAATCAAAGTAGTGGAAAAATGTTCCCCTGGCTGCTGGTGCCACATTTAGTATCACCAGTCTGGGATATTCAGTGGTTCCAAATGAAATGTTCTCATTTCTTTTGCTGCAGCCATTTCCTCTCCTCCTGCCCTTCCTCTTCTAGATTGCTTAAACAGTTTCCTATATGACCCAGAATGGCTTTCAACGACTCCAGAAAGACATCTACAACACGTCTAAATGCTAAAAAGCACAGACAGTAACATTGCTGTCAGAAGGGCTTTGCAACAGGCCTTCACCGAGGAGGAAGATTGGGGTTAAGAAGAACACATTACTATATGAAGCACAGTTCACATTTATTCATTTTCATCTACACAATGTTAGATGAGGAGGAAGCACCACTGCATATAAAAACAAGGAATGAAGGATAAATGTGGCCTGAGTGATGTAAACTGAGCTGAGAAGGTTTATGCACCACTTGTTTTAAACGTCATCATGAAAAATGGAGGAATACGATGTGGAGAGACACAACACAACAAAATGTTTGTTCCTAATGTTTGCACTGCAGAAACAGTCTGTTTGAGGTCAGTAAAAATGACTCTGAAATCTATTTACGGACAGATCTGCATCCCTAAATCATGTGAGTTGGGAGGTGAAACACTCGTTGCTATAGCTACAGGTGCTCCATCCCATTTGCAAGTGGATTATGGTGTCTCCAACAAAAAACCATTCAGCGTTTTTGTCTGTATATTTGTCCTTTTACCTGGACTTTAGTTTACAAGATGAGGAAACTGATTGTTGAAGTTTAGAAAGTGAAATATGTGAGGATTCTCGCTGGATACAAGACTTCAGATGCTTAACAGTCCACTAACTGTTGCCTACCATCACAGATCTTGGCCTTTGTGCATTTTGTTGATCCGTCTGGATGATCTTTTTGATTCAGGTTGCATTTCTGGATACAATAAGTGACTTTTCAGCTCATGTACCTCTGAGGTCATGTTACTATGTTCATCACTGCCTGATGGCTCAAAGGTCACAAACATTCAAAAGTGGATTCTGTCCTCTGCCTTGATGCACTGAGATTTCCTTGGAGAATCAGAAACAATTTTATGACTGTCGATGGTGAAAGACCTTAATTCTTTGTAACATTGTGTTGAGAAATATTGGTTTGGGACTGACAAAGTGGTCATGTCATGACCCTCTTTAACTGAAAACACTGAGCCTTTGGTGGAAGGTGATGGATCCTTTTATACTCAATCATGATCCCCTCACCTGTTTTGTTGTTATTGCATTTTCCCTTTGATTCAGATTCTGGGTTAAACTTACACCTTTACACTTACATTACACTACAGGTGTAGCATAAAAAACTAGTTCACAGGTTATTAGTGCACATTTGTAAACACATATCAAAATCAATCCACAATCGCTGGTTGTCTTTATTTAAAACAGCGTTAAAGTTTTTAGGATGGATTTTCTTCCTAAAAGCTGCTTTAATGAAGAAACGGATGAAATGGATTTTTCGTCTTACCTGTTGCTCTCTGTTAATGGTCAAACAGGCACTGGAAACAGAAAACTGCACAATGAACACCATGAACAGGATGATCATATACTGAGGGTCTCTGTCAAGGAACAACAACAAATACACACTGTGTTTAAAGTAGAATTGATCCTGTGATCGTCTCTGTCATTACACCACAGTACATTAGTAGAATCAGTTTGCTGGAGGTGAAGCGTCTCTGCATGGCTGAGTACTGTGTGAAACATGATGCTGCTTTAGCTCTTATTGCACATGCATACATGAATGGAAAATGGATTTTCCAAAACACTGAGGTGAAGCGATAGAGTCATAAACATGTAACACATCTACAGTGTCCATGTAAATATTCCTCACTGTTCTATTCTGTTTCGCTTCACATGATCAACACCAGTCAAACTGACCAGTAATCCTGCTCTTTATTAAAATGGAAGCACAGCTGCAGCAATCAATCTTCACACTGTACCACAAACATCCACATCAGCATGTAAATCTGGATGAGTTCAATCACACTGAAGAGCAGGGCTCTGGTTTGTGTTAAATTATCAACAATCAAATGAAGCTAACTCGGTTATCCAGAGAATAGATCTCAGTCAGTCATATCCCAGCAGAAACAGACGCAGGAACAGTAGCAGTGCTTTAAAGCAGGATCCCGTTGAACCATCTCACATCTCGGGTTAATATCTGAAGTCATGTCAAACCTATAATTGAATGTAATACATGATGTATAAGAGGTAAGAGTGATTACAGCTGTTACATGAGCAGCGTAAAGGATACGAAGAAGAGCAGGACCTGGTGGTGCTTCATGGCCCCAATGAGGCCGGCCAGGGCCACAAAGAAGAGGAAGACCCCCACGCCGATGACGCCTCCTACCACCTGGAAACTGGAGACCAGGCCGAACCACTTCCCCCACGCTGCTATACCGATCATCAGCAGACTCACCATCTACAGCACAGACACACACTCTGAGTCCAAACGCTACAGTCATTTTCTCAGGTCTGTAATATAGGCGTAAAATATATGAAAATATTTAAGTAAATGACCCTGATTTCACTATTAAAACAAAGTTTCAGCTAAACACAATGAAGCTGTTCCTAGAGGACAAACAGCGGCGTTATCTTGATGACTACATGAACTCTTTATCATCATGTCTAAGGTTTCTGAGCGGACATTGATCTGAGTGAGTCAGGAGCACGCAACATCCACCTGAGCACTGGCTCACAGGCAGCTGTACAGAACGTAGACACCCTCACTTGCTATTTAAAACATCTGGAAATTGTTTTAACACTGAAAGGTTCTTAAGAAGCATGTTGCACACTTTGGCTGCAGATGTACAAACAGTCATTAATGTTCAGTCCTCCACAACAGTTCCTGAATCTTCAGAAAGTCAGGGTAGTAACTACATTTAAATCATGGTTCCTCCAGTGAACATTCTTACAGAAAGGCGTTAAATTACATTAACTTTAGGAAATATTCTGTCTGGAAAGATGACGTCTATCTGTGAACATCGTATGAGCCTCAAACGCCCCTTAACAAACTGAACAAAAAATATTAATTTGTAATCACTCAGTCAGGTGATGATGTCACTGTGACGTCACCAGTTATATCTTAATACAGGGCGATCAGCAGGGCGCCTTTAAAATGACTGCAAGGCCCCTACGGAGGCCCTGCGTGTGTGCGCTGATGGTACCTGTAACACACACACACACACACACACACACACCTAGAGATGTTGCTGAGACAGCACTGATGATAAGAGCTTTCAGCGCCTGCGCTGACATAAAGTGTAACATGTATGAAAAGCTTGCAAATCTGGACTCCACTTTTTAACACCGCTCCCTGTCATTCACAAAAGCAGCAGAACATGAATCCATATGTCCCCCTGTGCTGTGGATACTCACTACATAGAGGATGTTGAGCGCGCACAGGGAGTGTTTGGAGCAGGTGAATCCAGCGCAGCCCATCTTCACTTTAAACAGACAGCAAATGCAGTGAAATCCTTCAAGAAATATCTGTGATCCACACAATCAATCCTGACTGATGAACCGCCGCTGGGACAGACGCTCGCTCAGCAGCTGTTCTCCTGGAAAGAACACGGAGCTGGTGCAGCAACGCGAAACATTCAATCAGGAGGAAAGAGGAAGTTAGGCTTCAAGCCTTTCAAAATAAAAGCAAGTCGTTTGTTGCCGGAAGCGACCGTTTCTATGTCAGTAGATTTTAGGTCAACACTATTAAACAAATTCACTAAATGAAACAGTACCTATGACAAAATAATGTCCCTCAGTGTGATAGTAAGTATAGTTCTTTATCAGAGTGAGTGAGATATTGCTCCATGCTTCAGATGACACACTTGGTGAGGTGATGATGTTGTGTTATAACAGGGGTTATATCTGGATCCATGGACACGATTCTAGTCAGTTCCTGCTCCTCTGGGGTCATTTGATCACGTGACCTCAGTAACAATCAACTGAAATCTGAGAAATAAATGTTCTTTCTGCTGAGTTTCTGTTGTTGTCATTCATTAAAAAATAATTACACACAAGTAAAAGATTTTATTTTAAAGTCAAATTGTTTTTGGTAATTTCTCACATGGTGGTAGTAACTAAAATCTCCATGTCAAATGACTTTAACTCATTGAAATGCGTTGGATATGTGGATTGGACAATCATATTAAAGATGAGTCCATTTTTAGTTTTTAAGGGTTTGGTGAATTAGCGCTGGCTCTAATTCTACGCTTTTATTTTGAAGACTAGATAACTTTGCTTCTAGTGTTGGTGTAGTCACTTATGGTAACTTGACGACTGTTCGGCATATGACTCAGAGGGGGGGGGGGGGGGGGGGGCCCCCCCCCCCCCCTCGTATCAGATTGGGCGGGTGTGGTAACCACGAAAATGGGGCTTTAGACATATCCTGGAAAAGGGCAAGCTAACTAT
>JAUYWH010000003.1:20108304-20120267 GCA_034779795.1 Ctenopoma multispine
CCCCCCCCCCCCCCCCCCCCGCGCAGCACCCATCCTGCTGATTGGCTACAGAGAGGTCCTGTTATTTCCTCGGAAATCTAGCAGAAGGAATCTGGATCAGCTTCCTGTCTGCTCTAATTAGAGGCAGTGCGAGCTGGGGTTCCTCAGGTTACCCTTACACTTCATGTATGATTTATCCATGTTCTGGGTCACACCTCCTCTCATAGAACACACACACACACACACACACACACACAAAAGACGCACAAAACTACAGTGGTGTGTGTTTAGGGTGTTAATGTGAGGATGTGACTTCCTGTGTTTTCCGTGTACCACACTCACATGACCATCATCTTCTTGAATCATCTAACCTGACGCTGGGTGCCCCTAGAAAAAAAGTGTGCACAAGGAGCACAGTTACCTTCCTTCCTCCACTCCTTCACTTCCTTAGAGTCAAATGAATTGACCATGTCTGATGAACTCAAGTACACCGACAGCAGTATGAGACAGAGGAGTGAAGTGGGGCCCAACAGTTCCTGTGATGAGCAAAAACTGTTTTTTTAGAGTGATGGTTCAACATTAGAGAAAAGAATTATGAAAAATAATGAGCAACAGCAATATGTTATTTTTCTAAATTCATTTGTGATTAGTGACCAGTGAAGACAGAGAGTGTCCACATACACTTACAAAAACATTTTATTCATATAAATGATGTGAGTGTTGCTATGTTACACTCACATGTGTAACTAGCTAAAACCTCTGCTGAGCTACCTTCCTGTTCCTGCACAGTGTCATACATGGATTCTGAGCTGAGGTGGATCCCAGTAAGAACATCTACATGTGTGAGACTGACTCCTGGTGCTGCGTTGAGAGACCTGCTGGTTTATTCCGTGGTGTTCAGGTGCTTCAGGGTGGGGTGGGTCTGTGGTTGTTGCAGCTGGACGGTCTCCACCTCAGCGTAGATGGAATCTAAGATAGTTGTGAGCTACAGGAGTTGCTGCGGTGTCACTCAGGCCACAGGATGCAGACTACAGGAGGTCCTCCCCTAGCCCTCCTCCCCCTCTGACTCAGACTCTGTGAGCAGGAAGAAAAGAAAGTCTGAGTCAACCACTCCATCTGCTGGTTACGCTGAGAGATGTGCCAGAGTGTGACAGAGCCGAAACAGATGCGACAAAGGCTGCCACAACTTTACATCTATTCAATTGAGCTTTTTTTTGTATAGCGCCAAATCACAACACATGGTCTTAAACCTTACACAAATACATAATAATGTAGAAAACCCAACAGTCCCACTTGAACAAGCACTAGGCAACAGCAGAGAGGAAAAACTCCCTTTAACAGAAGAAACCTCCAGCAGAACCAGGCTCAGGATGGGCGGCCATCTGCCTCGACTGGTTGGGGTGAGTGGAACGAGGAGAGAGAAAAGAACAACTGGCAAAACATCTGTCAGATTTGGGTGGAACAGAGGTTGTTTTCACACAGCCTGTGCATTAAGAACACAAAGCGCTCAAACTCTTGTTGCTGTACAGTGCTGTGGAAAAATATTTCCCCCCTTATTATTTATCTTTTATGCATGTTTGTCACACCTAAATGATTCAGATCATCAAACTAATGCATTTAATATATAATAATAGATATAACCAGAGTAAACAGAAAATGTAGTTTTTGAATGATGGTTTCCTTAATGATGGGAAAAAAGCTGAAAACCTGCCTGGCACTATGTGAAAAATGAATTGCTCCCTCTCTGCTAAATCCTGAATGAACTGTGATTAACCACATTTTTTAGAAAGCTGAGTTCAATTTCATTTGCCACAGCCAGACCTGGTAAATCAAGAAATGTTGAATATTTCTTAGGTATAAAATAAATACTATTTAGTACTATAAATGAAATATAAGAAGTAATATTTTCCTTGCCTTCTTCAGCGTTCTGGAGCCACTCAACAAACTGCTTCATCTGTTCCAAGAAGACACTCTTCCCTTTGGCAGCGTGAGCGTCTTTGTACCACTTCAGGATGGCCTCCTCACTCAGGACATCAGCTGGCATAAGAGAGACAATGATCCAGTGCTGCCTTCAGACGTCTACTGGTGCATGTACAGTATGTGTGTGTGGACTGTTTGTGTGTAACAGACACAGTGGATGTGTGAGATGCTGACCTTTGTAGAACAGCACCACGATCTTGGAGAAGGACTTCATGAAGTAGATGTTGTCATAGCAGTACTCTTGGATCTTCAGCAGCAGCACCAGCTCAGACTGACCCTGAGTGCTGAACACTGCCAGCAGAGGAGCATAGAGCTGAGAGAGAGAGAGAGAGAGAGAGAAAGAGAGAGAGAGAGAGAGAGAGAGAGAGAGAGAGAGAGAGAGCATGCTAAGTACTGCTAATAATACCAGTTTTATGATAATTCCTGCTGTGATTTGTTGTGGAACTGAACGTTCTTTTTTTAGTATGAGCTGATGAGGGATTGTGTGTTGTACTTTGAGGTGTTTGAGCGCCTGCTCTGTCACCAGCTCCTCCTTCTTGTTCCACTCCACAGCGTTCATCAGGCACGTCCACAGCAAGCCAATCACAGCCGGCTCCTGGAGCTCATTCCTCTTCATCTCCTCCTTCACATACACTACGATCTTATCCACCACACACACACACACACACACACACACACACAAAATCAGATCTGCTAAATCTAGTTGATAATGTTTGTTACCAGATACTTTGATTAATAATACAAAATACAGTCTAGTCAGTCCACTCATATGAGATAAATACCTTCACTTGTGATACTTCATGTATTTTTTATGTAACGTTTTGAATGCAGGACCTTTATTTCTAGGAGTACTACACTGTGGTGTTGATTCTTTGACTTCTGAGCACCTTCTCCTCTGCTGAGGGCTCCATGTGTGTGTAGATGTGACCTTAACATACTAATGTCTCTACACTGTTTGCACCTCTCTGATGGGGCACTGCTGGGACAGCCGTTCCTGCAGCTCTTTCTGCAGCTCTTTGCGGGTTCCCAGGCTCTGCTGTGCACGCAGGAAGTCAGACAGCTCTTTGAGGCCGGCCTCGGTGAAGTACTGCGAGAAATGCTCCACGTTCTGCTTGTTGGCAGGAAACAGCTCCTGACGTGAACATGACACGAGGGAAAGAGCAGCAACACAATTACAGCGGGAACTCTCCTGATACTGATACTCTGTATGTGAACTCTTCATGGTTATTCTCTGAGAGTCTTCCAGAGAGAGAATGTGTGTCATTCTGGTTTGTTTTTTCTTACCAGAAGTCTTTTATCCAGGTTTGCCTTCCTTAAAGATGAGGTTACTGAATTGGCATCTTTCTCCATGATCCATGCTTTAAACATCTTCACCGCAAAACATGCAGAGATCCCTGCAAAATGATGCCCCAAACAGACTAGATGGAACTATTTTTCATTGTCATTTGAGGTGCAGTAAATACAGTTGTAAGAAAACAGTAAGTGAACTATTACAGTTTACTAGTTTCAGTTTTCGTCATCAGTTGGTCATGAAATGTAATCTGAGCTCCATCAAAGTCACAAATATCGACAAACACAGTGTTTCTAAGCTGATGAAACATCAGCAGACCTGATCTTTCATGTCAAGACAACATGTAAACAAGCAGGAAGTGTTCAGGTTACATTATCTGGGGGACAGCACTGTAGTGCTGAGAGTACTGCCGACATTTCCTCTGATAAACCATCACTGATTCTTTTCCCTCTTTTAAGATGTGCCAGCCCAGTTTTGTTACCTAAGTCTTTTGATGCATCTGTGCAAATCAATATAGGCCTGTATGCTATATGAATGAAACTCCTCTCTCTCCTTCTTTTCCAGTGTTGTAAAGTCAGTTGTGGTGTCAGGGAGGATCCATGATTGTACTGCTAACAACAGTATACTGTTGGACTGATGTTGAGCTGAGCTACTCCTGCTGTTTGCCTGTAAATTCACCTAAATAAAGAATTAGATTTATAAAGCAGGCATATTTTATCAGAAGCTATTTTTAAAAGATGCAAGTGGGCTAATAATGAACTAAAAACAACATTTCAATCAGTGATAAGCACACAGAAAACACACACAATATAGCTGTGTATAGTGTTGTGAATAAGGAGATTGTTTTTCTGTAGGGGAGTGATCCCATAAGCTCCAATTCAGAGATTACTGGAAAGTCTGACAATCAAGTAGAATATTTATAATATCTATAGTGAAATATGAGCAAGTAAGGCCAGAAAATAAGCTGATGAAATCATTTATGACTAGACACATTCTACTACGCCAGTCTAATTCCTGGGCTTCACCAGGAATCATCTCAGCGAGTTTCACCTGGCTGCACTTCATTATTCAGTTGCCCTGGTGCACTTTTTGGTTGACAATTAATCAGACATTAACTATAGAAATACATATACTATAGAAATGAATAAAACTGTTGATTGTTAAATAGTAATTTTGTTATTCCCAAGAAATTTTGAATGAAACATGCTGTGGAAAATGTTTTTTCTTAATTCTAAATCTAATAGTTTAATGTTTTTGTGCATGTCCTGAGATATAGTGTTGAAGAGAATAGAACATACCTGATTTCACAGTGACTTCAGATTATTTCATTCTAAGCAATTCACAGACATTTATGCCAACTTCACAAGAATTCACATTCTTGAGGTTACAGTGACCTTGACCTTTAACCTTTGACCACCAAAATCTAATCAGTTCATCCTTGACTCCAGGTGGACATGTGCGCCAAATGTGAAGAAAATTCCTCATGATGATCTAGAGCTATCCCCGTCATAAAAACGGGATGGATGGACAAACAAACTGAAAACAAAGCCTCCAGCCAAGGCTGTCGCTGACTCAGAGACATACAGATGTTGAACTTGTAGCTCTGAAGTAGATCTACACTTTACATTTATATTAATTTAGGACTGACTATTGAAAATTTGATCTACTCTAGTAATAAACAGCAGAACAGTATCCACCCACCTTCTTTGACCACACTGTCAGTGAAGAGACTGGTGATGATGGGAGGTGGTAATGTGCTGTTGGCCAGCAGGATGCCAGTCAGCAGCGCTAGCTTGATCTGCTCCGACTCACTGAAGGCCTTCAGGAAGAGCAGCAGCTACACAGCAGCAGGCAGCACACTGTCACACTCTTATGTTACAACTGGAGTAAACCAACACAAAGACTGTACATATGACAATAAGCTGCATACAGCTCTTACAATATGTATTTCTATAAATATTGGATGTTATTTGGATGTAAGTGCCAGAACATTATTACCGTCTCCTACATAAGCTACAATAGCAGTCAGACACACTAAATGGACTAAATAGAGAATAAGGACTGATTTTGTAATCAGGTATGTCAGACATCACTACATATTCTGAAGGCTTCACCTTTTTGATTTCCTCCTCAAAGGCCTTCTCCAGATATTTGTATCTCCTGATGAGCTTACTGAAAACCTGCAAACACACAGTAAGTTAACCGGTAAGTATATATGACATTAACAGACGGTGGGAAGGGGCACGTGGGTGTACCTGAGCATATAGGCGTAAAGCAGCGTGGCTTTCTTCAGTGGTGAACACACAGTAGGTCGTCACCTTGGCCTTGTCACCCTCATCGATACGAGTCCCTCCAGGACTGGTAACTTAAATGGTTTAAGTTAAAACCTTTTAGTGTTGAGACCTGTCCCATTAGGAAGTCATGCAGTGGCGTCCTTTACGTGATGATGGTGCTTTTAATGAAGTACTCAAGACTTTCATTTCTTCCACTGACGTGGTACACTGGCCGTGACCCTGGACGATGGACCACATCTAAACATGCTATTTGCAGATGCCAGCTTGTGATAGGCCGTTTTTTTAAATTTCCTGAACAAATGTTACATTGAAATGAATCAATAGCTGAAAATAATTGCAGCTAGTTAAGAGATTGTGTCCTAAATGAAACCTGGATGAGTTTTACTCTGAGCTCATGTCTGAACTGCTTACCCTGTTTCTAAGAGCAAAAGAAACTGATTTAGTCTGCTTGCATGCATTCATTCTCTGTCACTAAGAAAAATGTATGACCATAGAAGAGTAACTTAAGTAAATGTACTTTGGAAAGAGTGAAGAAGGTAATGTGGTGTCAACAATGTCAAGACCATAAACAGTCTATGACAAACACACATCAAGCAAAATGTGTGAATATTCATCAAACTCTAAGCTTAGACAGAGAGTAAACCTTTTAACTGTAACTGGTTTAACAAAGAGAGACACACATGGCAGTCACAGGGAACAAACTAGTCAGACAAATTAAAGGACAGGATTAGGATTAGGTGTGTGTGTGTGTGTTTGTGTGTGTGTGTGTGTTTGTGTGTGTGTGTGCAGCGCCTCTATAGGCATGAGCAGGAACTTTTGTGACATACTGACATACTTAATTTTTCTACATGGCATGGGGGTTATTTAAGTAACCAGTCTTTTTATTTAGTCCTCTATTAGATAACATAGTGTGCTTATGTAAAAAGAACAATTAAATACATTCACACAATCTATTTTCTTAGACTTAATTGTGCTGGCATTCACCAAAAACAATAAATGAGGATATATTTCAAAAAGTTGCCTTCAGTGTCAGTAGAGAGTAAGAATTCAGTGGACTAGCTGAAGCAAACCAGATACATGAGATTTACACACTCCAGTAGTGTTTCAGCAAAGAGCTGAATGAACATGAACAGCAAAGGCTCTCTACATTCTTGTCAGGCAGCTTACCACCAGCTCTAACTCATCCAACTCTTGCTCACTTGATGTGTGTGTGTGTGTGTGTGTGTGGTGTTCAGGGACTGGACAGAGCAATATGGTTTTTAATCAATCTTGGATTGCGCTAACATGTCCCCGCCACACCGCCCCCATCCCACCAACTAAATTAAGTTTCTCTCAGAACCGAAGTTATCTGTGGTGAGACAGAAAACATCACTGTCAGTTTGTACGACAGTGGTATAGAAAATACAGATTGTAGCTACAACATGAAACCTCAGTATTTATGACATTGGATATCATTTGTCTCTTAAGCTGTAACAGTAATCATCATGTTATCTGCAGCTATCTGCAGAAATACTAATCGAACGTCTGATGAAATTTAGTCAAAGAATTAAAAGAAATAAATTGTTTCAACATACTTGACTACCTCAGAAAATGATCTGTCATCTGGAGAACTATTTTCATATTTTTAGGAGCCACCACTGGTAAACAGACAGTGGCAGTGATACTCACCAAGCATACTTCCTGTGATGAGGATGTCAAACAGAGTGTCAGCATAGCGTCTGTAGTCCAGTCGCGACCCCGTGACATCCAGAAACTTGGCTACAGCATCCAGGTCTTGTCCTGCTTCATTAAGGCCGGCAACAAGGGTGTCTCGAAACACTGTTGGCTCAAACTTCTCCTTTTCATCTAGGAGAGAGGATCACATGAGCAGTGTAATATATGCTAGTGTGTCCATCCTCAGAGCATTTCATCCATAACTGGTTGCTCATATAATGAAATCAATCCAAATGTCTACAGTAATAGCTCACACTTTACTTACACTATGTGCTCTTAAACGTGACTGACGCATATTTTTCCACAATATGAGTAATCACAGTGGTCGTATATTGGTGTCTGAGTATTTCTAAAATCTGTATAGACACGGTGTAAGGTCTTACCATGTAATGCTTTGTGGTTCATTTAAAAGACTTTATCACTGGAACCCAGTGGACTGATGCTAACAGGACAGTAAGTGAGTGAACAACATAAATGCCGTGATGAATGATTTTCAGTGTCTTGAAGTGAAAGAATTGATGTAACTTTTTCATTAAAAAACACTAATTTTGTGATGAACTTGTTGGCTAAAGTGTCTCTGTGCTCAATATTACTACTAATATTACAATATTGTAAGATAAAAGCAACTAAAATAAATGCACAATTTAAATGTGGATTTTGCCTCAGTGGACTTTGAAAAACCACATCCACAACCTCTGTTCTTACAACCTCGAACCAGCTAAAGAAAAACTCCCCCCATAATTTAATGTCTATGGCTACTGCACTGTTGATTTAATGTGGCTCATTGTACTCTATGTACTGTATGTACTACCTGCACGGTAACATATTGTACTGTACTGAATATACTGAGTATATTTAGACCCTTGTTTGCTGATTCTTTCCTGTAACCCAGAACACTGAAAGCTAAGCTGCTCAGCTTAATCCACGCAGGATTTTTCACCCACAATTCTGATTTAATTCAACATTTACTGAATCAATTGTAATTTAGCCAATTTCAGATTGTATTCTATTTAGTCGAAGTTATTGCTCAACAATCTGAACACTTCATCACTGTCTCGTAGTTGGATGAAACCAGTACACTAATTCTTTCTGGTACTCACCCCTTTTCCTGGTCTTAAACCTCTGGCCTGTGAGAACTGGCTTCTGTTGCTTGCCGGTATTCATACAAATCCTGAAAGACACAGACACACTCTAAGTGTGTGACTGCAGCAGCGTACCTCGAATAAATAAAGATAAGAAAACATATTTTAACATGCTTTACTATAAGCTAACCAACATATATACTTTGACATTTTGCCACAGTTGTTGCACATAACCAGTTTTGTTTAGAACCTTCATGGACTGGGGAATGTAAAGTGTGTTAAGTAGTTTGGTAATGTGGTTGCTGATGATGTAGTTGTGTTGCTCTCCTCAGGCTGTGACAAAGCTTTTGATTTACCAGTCAATCTACATTCCAATTCTGAGCTTTAGGTAGTAGGAAGAAAGAATGAAAGAAATGAATAAATACTAGCAATCAAAAGATTCCTCCATATGGCTGCTGAGTTTGAACATCAGCAGGCAGCTCCGTATAAATCTGCTGCTTTTCTGGCTTCATGGAGCCAGTTGAGGTGGTTTGGTCATCTGATCAGCATGCTACCAGGAGACAATGGTAGGAAATATATACTGTATCTCATCTGGCCTGGCAACAACTCAGGACGACTAACCTCCTGTCTAAACTCATATCCAAATAATCTGCAGAAAACAGATGGTTGGAAGAAAGTTACCTATCTGTATATGTGATATGTGAAAATAATGAGTTATAGTAAGAAGGGTGGACGGTCGAGTCACATCTGACAACATATTGATATCTGACAAACCCCTAATAACAACTTCACAACTTCTTGGAACTTGTTGAATGTTGATTCTTAAATTTTAAAAGACTAATCACCACTGATGTCTTTAACTAATAGGAACAGTGGACATAGTAGACATAGGAGCTTATAGTCAACTGGTGTTTCATCGAGCTTCAGTACCAGTGTTTAGCCAAAACCGTCCCAGCTTTTATTACCCAATAGCTGCTAATCAAATAAAAACCTACTTCTTGTTTTAGTAATTCGCAAATTGAAAACAGCATGCTTACCAGCAGAGAGTTCCTTGTGCTGCCTGTAAAAGAGTTGGACTGATGCTGTCTGAGTGTTGTTCTGCCAGCTCTGCTCTATATATAGTTGGCTCATCCCTGCAGTGTAAACCTGCCTCGTACGTACAGCAGGCCGTGTGTCATGTTACTCAGAGACTGTGTCTCCAGTACCTTCTCTCTGTCTCTGTCATTCATGCTTTTATTTAAATACATGGTTTTTGCAGGTTAAACACAGGTGAAGGGCACAACTCATATTGCCAGAACAGCAGCCATGTCTGCAGCAGGGCTTGGAGAGGTTCACCTAGACGTTACTGACTGGGTCACAGATTACAGCACTTTCTAATCCACAACACCAATCCCTGTTGTCTGGAACTTTGTCAGTCATGAAGAGACTGTGTGTGTGGACACACCTTTATATCTTTGTGTGGACAAATTTAGTTTAAATACCACTGAGGTGTGGCATGTGGATATTTAGTATATTTAATTATTATTTTACATGTAGGTGGACGGGATTAAGATCTGGGTTTATAAGGCTTATAAAATAAAATCATTGTAAAAGTTTCAGTCGTTCCTAAACTCTGACCAACCTTTGTGACACTATACACACAGGCAGCATAAAAATCAGCATGCAGTTGTGTCAGTTTCATGTTTCAGATGTCTCTGTGGTTTCAAACTGAATTTATAACGATCCAGTATTTCACACTAAATCAAAACAGATTATTGTATCAGGACTGTACATTTTTCTCCTTTTCTCTACCATAATGATCCGATTGTGTATGTAGCTGCGGTTATCATTCATATAGCGGGGCTCAGCTGTGGGTTAGGTATCCAGCAGAGCAGCGTGAAGAGCTGTGACACAGTGAAGACTGGATTTGATTTGATGTCTAAAACCTCTATTTGGAATTTGCCACACATTGAGTCATTTAGTATGTCCTAAGATTTAGAGTAATAACTACTATTCTTTGAGTATTTGTAGTCAGCACAGAACAGGTGTCTCCCCCATTTCGTTGGTACTGTGGTGTGTTCCAAGAGCGGCTCCAAGAGACACTTCACAGTGTATAGTGTCAGCAGATCAGCAGAGATCAGGTCATTCAGAGGTGACCACAGAGGATGGCTGCACCTCAGAAAGGAGATCTGTCAGCATCAGAGAGGAAGATCCTGCAAGTGATTGCTGCTGGTGAGTAGCACTGCTCTGCAGTGGCATCCCACTGTTATCTTCCTTCAGTCTGTGCGATTGATCCTTATTACTAACACATACTGTCTATTGTGAACACACTATTTATTAGTTTTACTGGACTGTGCATATGCATAGAATTGAGTAGCTCATATTTCAGCATGATTTCAGATCATCTAGAGTACCACATACTTTTAATGATGTCTGTCTGCAGGGGAAGAAATTAGAAGCCAAAGGGGAACAACTGCAACATTTAGAAGTAAAGTGATGGGTGTGTAATTTCTGAATAATGTCAGTACTTTGTGTTTTTGGCAGTAACTGTAGGAAAAGTAGACACTACAATCTATGTCGCTGTGTGATCCACAAAATAAAAGCTTTACCAAAATCCTTTATATTTAGAATTAGATGTTTGAATTGTATCACACCAAAATAAAATCATTAATTTGTTTGTAAAGTCTCTCTCTTCTGCTGCTGCTCTCGTTTCTTCTGTTACATCCAAACTTCAAACTTCCTGATCCTCTACAGGTGATGTTCAGGAGGCTGCCCAGCTGCTTGCAAGCAAAGAAGTACGAGTCAACTGTTTGGATGAGGTGTGGTAAAATAAGTACAACTGAACAGTAATTTCCTTCACGTTTGGCGGCAGTCAAACACATTACACTTACATAGACTTTCAACGTCAGCGCACTGGTGGATTTAGTGTCAACTCATTAGTGTAATGTGCTCAAACTGACTCTCCTCACACCTCTCATTGCATATCCTCCACCAGTAATGAAACAGTTGGGTCAACGGGCTCCACTGTGGTGGGGACATATGGAGGCGACTCTTGAGAGGCTCAAAGAGTGCTCCAAGCTGTCTGATAATAGCATCATAACACTACATGTAGCTCACAGACTGCCTGTCTGTCAGAGTCAGGTGTGGTGTCACTTTTACCCAAGACATGTGGTGAAAGGTGTACACAGGAATAATGTAATATAATACAATTACACAGTAAATTCTCCACAATTGAATTGTGAAAGAACTTTCATTTTGATAGAAATATATGGAAATATGCATTATTAAGACAAAATCTCAACTAATTACTGTTAAAAAAAAACTAATATTAATTATAAATAAAATTAATTATTTAAGAATTGACTAATTCTATATTGCTATACAGGTTTTTATTGTATTTTGATACTTGGAACTCCACAAAGTCATATTTTCTTTAAAACATGGTATTAAATATTCAATAAGAAATTTTGCTTGTTTTTGCAATACAATTTCTGTATTATTTTACAGTCAGAAATATTGTTTTAATAGTGAATACATTTCCATCCATCCATCCATCCTTTTCCATCCATCAGCAGGGCCCCACCTCCACTGTACACAGTGTTGGTGGAGCACCGCTTTCCCCTCCTGAGACGCTTGATGGTTTGC
>JAUYWH010000003.1:20127042-20154018 GCA_034779795.1 Ctenopoma multispine
GTTCTGTGGATGCAGAACGAAACGTCTCTACTTGAAAGAAAGAAGTCCAGTTGCCATGACTCAATCTTCAGACAACCGACTAGGGTGCACATTTAGCAGACATGTAGAGTAGGAGTCAGCTCCTCAGGCTGGAGATGGGCACGTTCACTGCAAGCTGCCTGGGAAGCATGGACAGGCTGGGTGTCGCTGGGAGGATTGAAAACGTCATGTAAGGATTGGCGGTGAAGTCAGGGAATAGGCAGTGCTCAGCAATAAATTTAGACCAAGGTAGCAAGCAAAAGCAACAGTCCAAAAACAGGCAAACGTCTAACAACATGCAGACAGTGAATCCAAATGGAAAAAAAATTACAGCAGGTCTAACAGGCATGTCAGGCAGGCAGAAACAAATAGACAAGGCTACTGTACAACTTTGAAAAAAGGCCCCCAGATCATTGGAGACTCACATGTGACAGGGAGGAATACATCTTGTGGCTGGGTGTTGCATAGTGGGCTCTACAGAGTTGGGAGAAGAGGAGAAAGAGTTAGTGCCTGGAATTATAACCTTCATCTCTGATAGCTAACATATGAGTTTGTACTCCGTCGAAGTAAAGAAAGGAAAGTCGACGCTCTCTTCCAGTTGCCTTTTAACAGTTTGTGGGTCACTCAGAGAAGATTCTTCAAGAACATAATCTGTATACATTATCAGCGCTTTAAACAGTAATTTAAGAGCATGTTGGCAGTAAAGCAGGTTTACACAAAGATGAGATCATCAAGAAGGCAACAAGGCTATCAAATGCTCCTCAAGCATTTTGTGTTGTCACCTAACACCTGATGAGGAACAAACCGCTTTTGTGTTCTCCTGTCTGCGGGGGTTGTGTGTGTGTTACAATAAGACATCCCCGTGCACAGGAAACCCTGTATCCTTATAGTTAGCATCACCAGTTCTGAGCCTGACATAATGGTGTAATGGTAAAAAATGTGTGTTAACATATACCTCCCTATATATGTGTACATCGCACAAACGTTTAATAACATCATAGTTTACAACTATGGCTTTTTAGCTGACTCTGGTATTTCCTTCTTGGCCTCTCCTCTTTTCTCTTTATAGGCCAAATTATACACTTGGGATTCACTTTCACTGTTATGCGGATGATATGCATTTTTTTCTATCGCGGTGACGGCTGATGATTCTTCTAAGATGACTTAATTAGAGTCTTGCTTGTTTTTTTGAAAATGTGCATGTGACAGAATTTTCTGCTTATACCTTTTATTTCATCATGTGCTCTCCCCTCTTTCAATCTAAGGCTCATGTCTGCCCCCAGAGTTAAAGAGAAGTCAGCAGGCTGCAGGACCTTTTACTTCAGTACAGACAATTTCCCTCTGTAAAGGTCTTTATATTTAAACTGAACAAATAAATTAATTCAATTCCATTCAGCTTTATTTATATAGCACCAAATAACAACATAAGTCATCTCAAGGCTCTTTATAGTGTAAGCTTTAGGAGCTTACACAGAATATATAAGTATACAGAATAATAAAGAAAACCCAACTGCCCCACTTGAGCAGCACTAGGCAACAGTGGAGAGGAAACACTCTCACCAGTTGGGGTGAGTGGAAAGAGGAGAGAAAAAAGAACAGTAGGTAACAGAGATCAAAACAACAACAAGGAGCAGCAGAAGAGGCACTGGGCAGGTTGGTAGGACCAGTAAATACAGTAACTACAGCTCCAATGCAGAGGATACCTGCAGAAATATACAGAGAGAGAGAGAGAGAGAGAGAGAGAGAGAGAGAGAGAGAGAGAGAGAGATAGAGAGGATGAAGCACAACTAGAGGAGAGAGAAGAAGTTAATAACATGGTTAAGATAAGATAAGATAATCCTTTATTAGTCCCACAAGTGGGAAATTTGCATCATCACGGCAGAAAGTGGACAGTACGAGATAAAAAGCAGCAAAAATGTAAAAACAATAGAATAAAAACTATACCAACAGTACAGTAAAAAAAGTACACTATACAAACAATCTAGAAATATAGGAGTGTGTTGAAAAAAAAAATAAATGTCAATACGTGTACATGTAAACTTAGATTAATATATGTATGTACACAGATTATATGTATGTATATATGTAAAGAGTAAATAAATATAGTGTCAATATAGTGCCCCCCAAAGATTGTCAGAGTTTTCTTGTTAGTCTTCTTCAGAGAGTTTTTTCTTTCCACTGTGACCCAGTGCTTGTTCAAGTGGGACTGTTGGGTTTCTCTCTGTATAACTCTGTAAGGTCTTGTGCACTGAGAGCTCTGTGCCAGAAGAGTGCAGTCGTAGGAACAACTAAGATACTGGGCAGGATCCTCAAGTTTCCAGGCCTCTGGTAGAGGACCCGAGGTGTAAAGCAAAAAGAGTGGGGATTTTTATATAAGATTTAAGAAAACTTAAGAGACCACTGCAAAATTATCAGTTTATCTGATTTTGCTATTTAAAGCTATATGTTTGAGTAAAATTAACATTTTTCTATAAAATGTATTCTAACAACTGACAACGTAACTCCCGCATTCCAAATAAAAATACTGTCATTTAGAACATTTATTTGCAGAAAATGAAAAATGGAGAAAAAATAATGCAAAAAAAAAAAAAAAACAAGTTCATATTCATTTTTACACAACACATTACTAATGTTTTAACTTAGGAAGTGTTCAGAAATCAATATTTGGTGGAATAACGCTCATATACAATCACAGCTTTCATGCATCTTGGCATGTTTTTGACATTGCTGTTGGGTTTTTTATGTCATTCCTGGTGCAAGAGATAAAGCAGTTCAGCTTTGTTTGATGGCTTGGGATCATCCATCTTCCTCTTGATCACATTCCAGAGATTCTCAGTGGCTTTAGGTCTGGAGATTGGGCTGACCATGACAAGGTCTTGATTTGCAGGTGTCTCTTAATTTTTTCTGGTGCTGTACATGGGGAGCAAATTGGGAATTGCTATTTTGTCCAGGAACACATATTAGTAATTTATTAATGTAGTATCTTTTAATCTCTTCTCGAGTAGTTTATAATTATCCACTGACTACTTCATTCTCTACAGTATAATCCTTTATGCAGACATATATAAGGGACTCACATATTATCCCAATGTTTCTGGACCTAGACTAGAACAAATACTTATTGATAACAAATATGTGAGAACAGAATGGCTTTACAGACACACATTATGCTTTACTCATCCTATTATAACTGAATGGCAGCTGTGTTGTCAGTTATGTGTGTGAAATGCAAACACTGTTCTACCCACAGAGCTCAGAAGCTTTTAGCTGACAGAAACTCTCTGCTCTCTGTCAAACACAGTCACCCTGCAAGCTTTACATCTAAAGAAGCTTTTCCCTGCCATGCTGCATGAGACAAAACTCAGGTCAAAACTCAGATGTGGTTGTCACAAGTTCTTTTATAGCCTTGTTTATATAATAATAATTTCCTAAGTGAAAATCACAGGTGCACTCACAGCTACAAGTGCTAAATGGACTTTTTCTTGCAGTCGTCACAGATGTACTGCCTTTAATTCAACTGAGGTTGTACTACAGTGCCTTTTTTTTAGATTTCATATCCTTTATTTAAATTGTTGATTAATGTAAGATGATCTATATTTCAATCCATGTATCTCTCTACCTACATACAGTAGATATAGACGGACAGTTTATCAGTCAGACTCTAGAGCAGTCAAGCAACAGTTGTGTTATTGTTAGTTATCAGAGTGTTTCCTTCTCTTTTGTCTTCTCGTTCTCTCCTCTGAGCTGCTTGACAGCTCTGCCTGTCCAATTGGATCTATGAGAGAGAGGAGGTCTGTGAAACACTGGGTGTCTTTGTCTGGTGAGGTTTTTCTGAGCGCTGTGGCTACGAGGGCATCCTTCACTAACATCCTGCCTGAATGAGGAACAGGTGTGTCTGCAGCAGAGAGATTAGACTCTCTTTGACTATTTGATGGCTATTGACTGCAGAACACACATGCAGACAGACATCCAGCAGCAGCACCTTTCACTGCTTCAGGCCTCGGGACACTCAACAAAATGAACCTTTGTATGATTCTATATTGGTCTTTTTACTTAGCATGTTTGAAGAAGCTGAATTTCTGCAGCTTTTGATGTGGCTCACACCCTCTCTTTCATGTATGCTTCTGATATGATTCATAATATACGAAAGAGGAAGTTAACACTTAAGGTAGACGGACATAAAAGCTGTAATGTGGCTGTGACCCAGCAGTAGCACAATATTATCTCTGATTAATTGCTGCTTGTTCTGGTTTGGATTGTTACTGCATGGCTTCCTGACTCAAAGTTCTGAGTTCTAAGAGGCAAGCATTAATGCTGATTGTGCTGTAATCCTCCTATTGAACTATGTGTGAACTCTGCAGGTAGAAACCTGTGGTGTTGTGTTCAAAGAATGACAGTGCATTATTAATGTAACATGCCAGGGATTGTCAGGATGTGGAGTCTGTTCAAATAAAGTATTTACGGCCCGTTCTTCAGAGATCCATCAAAAGGCAGCGTAGAGCATATGTTTTATGGCTCTGAAATAAGCAAAGAGGTGTACTGAATGTGCTGATCTTCTGCAACGGACCAACATCTGACAGATAGTAGAAAAGGTTAGTATATTTATAGTTTAAATGTATCGATGCTGGGGTGCACTGGCAGCCTGGAGGTTCGTGCACATGCCATGTAAGCACAATGTATGGGCCGAGGATCTTTGTTGCATGTCTCCCCCTCCCTTCACCCCATTCTTCCTGTCTGCCTCTCTCACTGTCAAACTGTGAAATAAAGACTGAAATGCCAAAAAATAATCTTGTTATATATAAATAAAAATGTTTCAATGCTCAGTTCAACACTACTGTCTTTTTCAGTACATTTCTTCAGTACATTCCACATGTTGTATTAGATATTCCCAGTGCTTGTACAGTGCCTTACATTGTTTTTCTCTTGTCTCTGAAATGAAAGTGTGTACGTAGCAATCAATAAAAGCTGAAATTCTGAACTTCTCTCTGATATTGTCTTTGGTGTACAACAAAAAAGAAACAAATTAGAATTGGTAATTTGAGGAGACTGTCTTGTTAGGGCTCTGAGGTGAATGTCAGAGGCAAGGTTTGTTCACTCAAGTCTGTAAACTGTTTGGACACTGTAGAGAGCACAGGTCAATTGCATTTTGGAAGCTCTAAAAGTGGAATGCCTTTATCTATCATTATAGTAACAAGTATTGTTTTTTTCTGAGCATGTGGAGCAGAAAAATGTGATTTCTAAACCAGAAGGTTGGTAAGACTATTATCTAATCCAAACAAAGACAGTAGCTGAAAGTGGCATTCCTCTTAGCTTGGTTTAGAGTTAGAAATGCAATGAAGTAACAATTGATCTGAGTCATAGCAGCTTTGATAAAGACGAACAACAGCCAGTGTGGTCTACTCAACTACAAGAATGGCCATTTTATTAATAGCAGAGATTAAAACCCAAAAAGAGAGGAAGAGAACTGGACAGAAAGTTGTACCACAGCCAGAAAGGTGGAGCAAAACCAACACTTCAAAAAACAACACTACTCTAATAGGCATATGCTACCACAAACCACATTACCATAAAGGTGAACAGACACTGCAATATGTAGCACAGTGGTTTCTGAAGTATCCCTTTTGAAACGTTTTCCTTTAAGACATCACAGTTCCTCCCATTTTAAAACAGTTCATTCATTTTTTTCTGTGCCATCAGTTTGGTATGGAGGGGGCATTTAATACTACAAAAACCGTAAGATTTAATGTCCTAGAGTGGAGAAACCAGTCGGGGAAATATCGAGCTGTAGTGAATTCAAAACCCTATGTCTTAGCATGTATCACTTGTACTATGTTTGTATTATAACTGTATCATATTTGTGTTCTGCTTAAAAGCTCTTGCAGTTGTTTTTATATTTAACCTTTATTTATACAGGTGACTGAGACCTGTAGTCTCATTTACAAGAAAGACCTGTTTTGGACAAAATAATATGATGGCAACTGACCAATGATGGATTTGTAAATGAAATTATACCAATGAAGAAGTCTGTGTGTAGATAATGAGGACCAATTAACCAGAGAGTACAAAGTACAATGCTGAGTGAGAGGTTTACAGCCTATAAATCTCCATTAAAAACATTGTCCAGCATCTGTTTCAGCCGGCAAAGGCGTTCATGTAAACAATATCACCATATCAAGGTATGGTAAGAAGGTGGCAGCAACAAGTCTCTTTCTGGCATTGAATGTTAAAGAGGCTTTATTTTGAAAGAAATTTTCAATAAAAAAAAAATATCATCAATATATGATTTGAAAGAATGGTTTTCATCAATCAAGGTTTGATTACCTCGATTACCTTTGTTTTATCTGCATTAAGTACTTGTCAAAGATGGAACAACTGAAAATGAATATTGTCAAATGACATTTAAAGGGCAATGCTGTTTATGCGTGAGTATACAATTGTATCATTAGCCTAAAGATGTAAAAATGCATCAGTAACATTCTGGCCCATGTCACTGATATACATAGTAAATGAAGCAGGTCCAAAAACCGAGCCTTGAGGCACACCTTTGGAAATGTTAAAATAACTTGTTAAAAGACTATTGTGCTGCACACACTGCTGACAGTTAATTCACAAACCAGCCTACGGTCTGTCCCTAAAGGTCAATATCAGTAAGTTTCTGCTAAAAGATTTGGTGATCCACAGTGTCAAATGCTTTGGACAGAGCCATAAAAAGTGCAGTAGAGTAGTCTTTGTCATCAAGGTCTTCTAAAACAAAATTGTATGGTACTGTTCTGTGCTTTTTCCTGAAGCCTGACTGAACAGGAGATAAAATGTTACATGAAGATAAATATTCCTTTAACTATTTTTTCAAGAACCTTGCCTTGTACAAAGCTTTAAAATTGGCAGATAATTATTGAGTCACCACATTTGAATAAGAGGGGAACAGTAACTGTTTTCCAAACATCAGGAAGAATATAATTTTGAATGATAAGTTTAAATATGTGACACTGGCTGACCAATGATATCTGCAGCTGATGGTAAAAAGAATGGGGAGAGATTATTGGACCAGCAGATGTCTGATGAGCAGATGGCTTTAAAGTTTTGGAGACCTCACTGATCCAATTCACCTAATTCTAACAGCGAATACATACAGGTGGATGAGAAAATATGATTACTAGAGGCATAACTGGCAAAGAGAGAAGGGGATGTCTGACCATGGGCATCTGTGTCAAATAAACAACTGGAGGCAACAAAGTGTCTATTAAGACAGTTGAGCATCTCAGTTTTATTTGTCACAATTAATGTATGCTAGAAATATTATTAATGTCAGAGACAGAGCTAAAGTACATTCCTAGACTTTACTGGATTGTGATGGCCCCTCACTGTATAAAGGATACCACTGACAAAGGGACATCAATCCTTTTTCCTCTGCAGGTAACACAAGTTAAACATCCTGTTGTCATCCAGTGCAGGTGATTCTATTCACTCGCAGCCTTAGCCCACAGCTCTCAGAATGAAAAAAAAAAAAGAACGGATACATGAGACAATAAAAAGCATCTTAACATGTTGCCGCAGCTGGAACAAACCCTAACAGCCTGGAGGTGAAGGTATCCCCTTCACAATAAAACAAAGTATGGCATCTACTGAAAAGAGCTTCATCACTGACTAATGCTGCTGTTGTTTGGCAGTTCCTGTTTGCAGTGAGCCTGTCTGGCGTGCCTGTAGCATTATTCCAGAAACACAACCTTGTAAACAATTTTATTCAATTATTTATTTCAGATAGTGAAAAAATATATATACATAAAAAAGAACTTCAGCAGTTCTGATACAAAAATAAATTACATACTGTTCACTCTGGAAAAATCCCATAAAACTCAAAAGCCACATGTTGTGCATTCACACTAGAAGCTATTACATAAATCTAACTTCACATTTGAAACTTTTACAAATGGTAAAAGCAAATTATGATTTACATGTCTTTAATCCAAAGTCTAAAATGTATTATTTCTGTTATTTTGACATGACATCACTATATAGCAAACCCGCCTTTCACACAATAACCAAAACTTAGAGCCATCTTGGCCTTTTTTATAAGAAAAACTAATGTCATTTATTGCCACCAGAACCTCCATTAATGTCACATTCTGGATTTGTGTGTGCTTGTGTGTGTGGAAACTCAGACAACATTATGGAGTGCTTGACACCCACAGTAAGAGTGACTTGATGTGCATCTCTACGGTGATGAGTTTGAGAGAGGAAAAGTGCGCAAAATAAAGAGCAAAATCTATCTACAAGCTGCCTATAGCAACCCAACTCCCATGGAGGACCAGGGGCGCCCAAACCCAATGCTCAAGGAACACTACCTGCTTGTTTCACAGCCATTGACTAAACACACCTGACCTAGGAAATCAGCAATGAATGGGGCAGCGATAGCTGGAAATGATCAGGACAGTGGGTGTTGAGGAGCAGGTTTGGGAACCTGTGCTATAGATTATACCTTATATCAAAATGCAAATAATCCCTACCTGTGTGCCCTAGAAGTTATGTTTGTGTGATGTTTTAACCTACCAAATTATAATTTTTTCATAAGGGAGGAGGAAAAACAATTCCTAAGCATGTTCTTTGTCTTGACGAGTTGGGCCTTATCGGGGCTTTTTGTTGTAGTAACTCAGAATTTACAGAAACTGAAATGGTAATTGCTGGTGTCTTCTCCTTTGTAAGTCGCTTTGGAGAAAAGCGTCTGCCAAGTAAAGTAAAGTAAAGTAAAGAAATGTGGAAGCTTAATGTATCTTGTGCCTCTATGGACTGAACAGCTGCCCAAGAAACTAGAACTGATACTTTATTAATCCCCTTTTGTCCTTGCCTCTGGACAGAGGCAATACATTACTATTTTGTGTTCAGATATATGAAAGTTAATCTGATAAATTCTATAATGAGAACTTGCAACTAGCTGTACATTACAACAACACAGTTTATAGTTTTGGAATATCAGAAAAACACATCCAGGCCCCTCCACCATCCTGAACGTACTGCACTGAGTGCAGTTGGTTCATGTCAGTCAAGTCTACATTTTCAATGTTTTCAGTCGGGCTGTAGTTAGCTTAGCTCAGCATGCACAATTAGGCTGGTTCTGTACAAAGTGGAAAAGTTGTATAACGCTGGTTACTTTATGTAGGAATTACATGCTGGATTTATTGCAACTGTCACATTGTGCAGTGTTTGTATTCAGCTGGTCATGACAGTGAAGTTTCTTAGTGTGGTACATTTGGCCTACACATGCCCAAAACCAGAAACTTTGCTCACTGACCATATCTGGCAACCTGCACCCAAGCAAGTGTGATGATCAGAACATCTCACTGTCTGAAAGAAAGCAAATAAGCATATTTCCTCAAAATGCCTCAATGATGCGTTTTAGGCTACAGGCTAATCTTAAAACAATAACAATTATCTACAACTGCAGACAAATCTAAACTATTCACCTTTAATTCTATCTGCCTTGGTTTTAAATATTTGGTTATTATTAACAAACTGAGAATTCATCCATAAATTTCACAGCGAGAAGAGGCGAGGCTGTGAGGAGATTTCCGGGTTACACTGGTTTTAGTTTTCCGACTGCCTCTCAGCCTCCTCCTCAGGGACTCCTGGCTTCCTATGATTTTTCTTCTGCTTACTAGCAGAGGCGGGTGCGTCCTTGTGTCCCGAGTCGTTCTGCTGTCTGGTGTAGCGCTTGCACTTGCAGGAGGTCACCACGGTTATCTTGTAGGTTCTGGAGCTGCCGTCCTGGCACTGCAAACGGATTCGCTGGGTCCTGGTCCGGTCAATGACGCAGCGCCACTCCTGGGCGTCGCGGCGGCTCCAGTACCTCCCATTGTGACCTCCACCCCCAATCCAGTTGGGCAGCAGGTGAGTCGGCAGACACTCCCCAGCACACACCAGCTCCTTGATGGGGTTGACACTGGTGCACTGACCATCAGAGATGTATTTTGTGGACCTCAGCTCCCTGCAGCCCACCTGGCTCTGGTCTGGGCCTGAGACATTAAAATTCAGTTACATATATGTGTGTGCCATCTCATTCTATGCTGTTCTCAGTCTGATTTCTGTTGTGTTTAGTATTTTCATTTGCTAACAATTGCTACTAACCTAACCCTAACCATGTTCTAGTCATTGTGTGTTGCTTTGTACGATCTGGCCAACACTACAGCAGTGTATAGACAGGTGTATGACCAGCATGCACCTGGGAGGGTCTGTGGCTTGGGGTGGATTTCTCTACTCTTTGTTTGCTTGCTTGCCATGGATACGCATTCAAAACCACTAAAATGTCCATATGGACAAAGGCATTTTTCTTCCTGTCTGTTGCATCACTGTCCTTCTCATTTCGGGTTTGATTCAGGTATGAACAACAGGACTCCTACAAAGGTGATTCACTGTTGTTTCACAAGCAATTTGGATGCACCCTGCCTCTGAACCCCACGACCTGAAGAGAAGTAGTTAGAAAATGGATGTATTGGTAGACAGACATTATTTCACCTGCTACATTAATAAGTGCGCACATTTACTGATCTTGCTTTTCTTGTTTGTCGGGTTTCATCCATTATGCTCTGTTTCTTCCCTTCTTTTCTACCCGTTATACTTCCATCGGATGCTAACACTGATAACTGTATCAGTGCAGATGTGCACTAACGGAACTGTGTTATCAGTCCACGCCTGTCTAACAAGATAGCAGTAGTAATTAGTAGCGATACTAGTAATGATAGCGACAGGACATATAAAAGCGCCGTGCGTAACCGTTTGGACTCACCATTACGCACAGCGTCTGTCTGCCGTCGCCCACCGTTCCTCGCCTGGTTCGTGTCTTCGTTGAGCTGTTCCTCCTGAGTGTCGAGCTCAGGCTGGGGACTGACGGACTCTGTGGCGTCGTTGTGAACAGCTGGGCTGCTGCCGCTCAGCAGCAGCAGGAGGAGCGCGATGAGCTGGAGTCCGCTGGCACCACGGGGCATGACTGCACCTGAGCGAGTGCTGCTGTCAGTGACGGTGTTACACCTGACGAATGACTAACGGCGCTGCGGCTCACATTTATATATCATCCAGTGTAGCGACACTTTCTCAATGAATAAGGCACACCCAGTCGACGAGCAGCGGCTTCAGTAACTTGTGCTGCTTCAAATTCTAAGAAATAAGTTGCTTCAGGCACACTGGGATTGTGAGTAAATGACTCCATAAAGGATCATAAGCCTTTATACAGTCAAATCAACAAACAACTATCTGTTTGCCCGCTGGGATTCTTTACCAACTTTACTTTTTTGTTTTAATCACTCTTTAGGATGCTCGCGCACAGGTGCATCGCTGTAGGCAGATTGCCAACTTTATTGTCAGCTCCTGTTTTTCTTGAAATCAAATGAAATGTAAATGCTCTTTATTAGACTGTACACTTTTATCATCCTTTTCACCCTTTATTTTGAAATATAACACTAAAAAGAGAAATACATTTCCAAAAAGAACTTAACAAGGTTTCCCATTCCCACCCCACCCAAACACAATAGATGGTTTAACCAGAAAGAGATAAAGAGATCAAATAAATTATCAAAAGGAAGTGTAGAAGCAGAGCTCCCACAATGAAATCTTTACGTTTTATGCTGAATGGTCTGCACTTATATTTCATGACTTTGGAGACTCTTCGGTTCTTCAAATTAAGCTCCATTCATCATTATTCCTGTCTGTGTTCAGTCATTCATGCGGGAAAATAGAGAAAATCATAAAGTCTCCAAAAATGTTATGGACAGAACACAAACTGCTGATGTGCAGTGATGTCTCACTTCAGAGCAAATCCTTAGTGTAGGGATGTCACATATACTAATCCAGTGTCCTCTCATCTGCCCCTCTTTCCAGGGTGCCCTTCTAGGGTTCAGACTAATTTTACTGTATATCTGTCACTGACTCTAAAAGCCAAATGTGGATATGGAATATTTGTTGCAATGAAACAAATTGCAATATTTGATTTTTTCAGGCTAAAAGACGGTTATTTGTTTCCACCTAGTGGTTGATTATGTCATTGCTCAGGGTAGATAGCCTCAAACCTTCACCCCAAATATTATTTCATACAATAATACAGCATTTAACAAAACAAAACAGGATTTAACAGTGAAAGACAAAATACCACAACATTTCTGATTATGGTAAATATCACTACAAACAGGTGTTTGGATCGAACCCAAGTCACTCAACATCAGTGATCAGCGAAAAGAAATTTCTCATTGATGCAGTGGATGTTGCTGCTGAGTTTGAAACAGTTGAATCATAAGAGGGTATTTCACTTATGAAAATACTATGATTCACGATTCCCTATTAATGCCAGATAGAAATTGTTTGATGTCAACATCAGCATCATTATTCTAACCGTTTTTCCACTTAAGGGTTGCAGGAGCCAATACCAGCTGCCACGTGTGAGAACCAGTGTACCACAGGGCTGATATATAGAGACAGACAAACATTCACAATTATTCAAAGTCATCAACTGACATAGCACGCATGTCTTTAGACTGTAGGAGGAAGCCAGAGTACATGGAGAAAATCTACAAAGGGACGGGGAGAACATACAAACTCCACACTCAGAGGCACATAGCACCCACCTTATGTAATCTGAAGGTTGAGTCATGGCAACTGGACTTCTTCTAAAACGAAATGTTCAACTCTACAGTGATATGTCGTCTTCAGAATGATTACAGTTTGAGGAAGCAGCAGCGCCTCCCAGACACCAGGGGCGCTGTACTGTATGAACCCCCTCTTAAGTCCCCCTCGGTACACGTCATGCAAGCAGCACCTTTAATCTTCTGAGCATGCGCCACCCTTGTTCCTTCAGTTTCTGCGGTTCGAAGAGGCTGAGTGCAAGGTAAGAGTCGGCTTTTCTTTTAGCTGTATATACAGTATTAGTTCAATCTATAAGTTATTGTTTTAGAAGCAGATACGTCGAGAATGCTGTCCCCAGTCCTCTACTGTAAGTTTAGACAATGAGCGCTGTGGTTTAGTGTAATTCTGTCGCTGAAAGCTGACTTAACTTCGACATGTCTCGTCTGGTCCACGTAAGCATCTGTAACAGTCGGCGTTGAACATTTTAACTAAAAACCAAGCTAAAATTAAGCTAAAATGAAAGTCTTTCCTGATTCATCTGTTCAATAATAATCTCCAAGTGTTTGAACAGGAGCCCTGCTTCTGTTTCTGTGAGTAAAAGTCAGAATACAAAGCTATATTACTAGTTCCGTTTATAGCTAACTGTTAGCATTGAATGGATTTCAGTGAAAATGGTTTCTGCACAAAACAACCTTTGAAATAACATTATTTCACTTATTCCATAAAAGTGCTTTGTCAGATTGTATTTGCATTATGGAGTTTGTGTTTTTAATTGAGATTGTTATTTAAAGTCCAAAATAAACCGTCCTCACGTCCAAATATACATAAAATGTCCATGTAAAACCCCGCATATTACTCTGCTGCTGTCACTGTCTTCACTCTTCAGGAAAGGCTCTGTACAGGGTTTTAGAACCTGCCAGCAGTGACCTAGGTTTCTGAATACTTGATGTGTCCTATTAGTTTGTCAGATTTTGATTGGTTCCTTGTGGCCTGTTTTCTTTCCAGATGACTAAGATGCTGCACTTGTTCGTGGTCCTGGTTCTGCTCGCTCTGGGCTCAGGAGAAGAGGGAGCCCGTTTGCTTGCCTCTAAATCCCTCCTGAACCGCTATGCCGTGGAGGGCCGTGACCTCACCCTGCAATACAACATCTACAATGTGGGCTCCAGGTCAGAACTGTACTGAATGTAAAACTCTTCTATAGCTGGTATAAACCTGATATGTAGGACATGTAAATGTGAACAGTTAGGTAAGGTTAGTACAGCTTGACGGCTTCAGTGAAGAAGATGATGATGATACATATTAACAGGAAAAAGTTAAACAAGAACGAAATTAAAGATTGTGTTGTGCATTACCTCGCAATTTAATTTCAGTGCAATAAAAGAATAGGTCAAAATGAATACATGTACGTAACTGAGCTTTGTGTGTCTGTTTCTGCAGTGCTGCTCTAGAGGTGGAGCTTTCAGATGACTCTTTTCCTCCCGAAGACTTTGGGATTGTTTCAGGAATGTTGAACGTCAAATGGGACAGGATTGCACCGTATCCTTGAATTTTAAAGTCTTTTTAATGGTCCTCTCGCCTCTCTGCTCGTGGTGCTGCAGGATGATGGCATTAGTAGTAACTGAATGGGAGAAAAACTTTCCACACCCAGACCCACATTTTCCTCCTCAGTACACACATTAGTGTAACCTACTGTCATTTTAACTTCAGTTAGTGGCCATCTTTTTTTGCAGCTGGATCTGCTATACAGTTGAAGCGATAGACAGCTGTTGAGAAGTGACAGCAGAAGGTGAAGTATGCTGGTGTCTCTAAGCAATGTGGCTTGTTTGTTAAGATAAACCTCCATCAATGACGAACCAAAGAGAATTGTTCACTGGTATCAGTGGAGAACACGCACGCAGGAATGTGAGCACACAGCAGGATCCTTTAACTACTACAATTGATTAGCAGATTTCCACACAGAACACTTTCAAGCCTTCTCTAAGTTGTTAAACACATCTGTAACTGACACAGCTTTAAGTCTGTAGGAGTTAATGTTTTTTTGTTGTTGTTTTTTTAAATGTATTCAGTGTTTATCTTTTTCAACGTTGTCACATTTAACTCTGGAGCGTTCAGAGCCAGCAATGTCTCTCACACGGTGGTGCTGCGCCCCCTGAAGGCTGGTTACTTTAATTTCACCTATGCTACTGTCAGCTACCTTGCCCAGGAGGGGGGACAAGTTGTGGTAAGACCAGTTGACTGCCTTCATAGATCACAAGTGGTAAATGTGTAGTGAAGTGAATGGAGCTCATATGTTTTTGTCCATTGTGCAGGTTGGCTACACCAGCGCCCCGGGCCAGGGAGGCATCCTGGCTCAGAGGGAGTTCGACCGTCGCTTCTCTCCACATTATGTAAGTGACTCATTGAAAAAGTGTGTGTAGTGCATGTTACGTGTTCTCTCGTGATTTTACATTTCTCCAACTTTTCTTTGCAACTTTTAAAGTAAAGGTTGAGTTGGTTTCAACACTGCTTCTGTACTTTAACTAAATAAATTTAACGCTGCATTAGTTTCAATCCAGTTCAGTTTTTTTCTATAGCATCAAATTAAGACAAAAATTCACCTCAAGGCAATTTACAATGTTTAAGACCTTATGTAATATAGACTGTCTATAGAATTAGACAGGAAACTTCTGTGAAGATCAGTTCTTGTTGTTATTATTATTAAAAAAGGTTATTCAGTAGCAACTGGACTTGTTTTAGGTCCTTGAAGACGTTTCGCCCTCCATTCCAGAGGACTTTCTGGAGTCTGACTGACTGGTTGTAGTAGCAGGTTTATAAATCCTGTGGAGTCCTCTACTTGGTGGTCACCTGTGCGTTGTTGTTCCCCCTGGCTTTCATGTATGCAGAGTGTGAACGGCTGTGAAAGCACCTGGGTTCAGTAAAAGAACTGTATTATAAGTGGGTGATAAATTATGCCTAAGGCCACCTCCTCTGTTTAACGAAGGCCATTCAGTCGTGCAAGATATACAGGAAAAACATCTTTTCATATAAAGAAATTTTTAATGTTTTCATGTTTCTGCTCTGGAATGTGGTATTGCGTCATTAATTTATTCAGTCTTTATTTATAATGGGGTGGAGGCAGATATGTTAAATAGTACATTCACTGTACTACTCTACTTAAGCACAACTTTGAGGTAATTGTACTTTACTGGAATACTCCACTACATTCATATTACAGATTTAGTTACTACTTCAGATAAAATGGTTACTCTTGGTTACTTTGTAGAATTCAAACTCTTTAACATTACTTGTTGAACTGAAACCTTTTTGTTTTTTAGCCATCTTTGCTCTTTATGAGGAAAAATGAACTGTTCGTATGTTTAAAAGCTGCACTAGTTAAAAAATCTCTATTGAAATAGCTTTTCTGACTGACTCAGAAAGTCTGTTTTGGAACATCCCATAACACCTCATCCACAATGTCTCTTTTCTCTAGCTGGACTGGGCTGCATTTGGTGTGATGACTCTTCCCTCCATCGGCATCCCTCTGCTCCTCTGGTACTCCAGCAAGAGGAAGTATGACTCACCAAAGGCAAAGAAGAACTGAAAAGAGTCTGCTCGAGGCGGGGTGGGGTGGGATGTGGGTTCAATTCAAAAGTGGGCGCAGGATCTCTGAGTAACATAATAACCCATATTGGGGGTGAAGGTGAAAGAAAAGTACAGTGACCAAGAAACATGACAGTAAAAATACAGTGAACGGTTTCAGTGTGGACACAATCCACAGCTGACGGTCTGGGCTGCTGCTCATTCCTTTATGTTTGCAAAGAACAGTTTTATAATTGTGTCTATAATGAACTGAAACTTCAACTGGCTGTTGTTTGCAGACATTTGATGACTTGCAGCTCAAATGAATAAAAACGACCTGGGTTTTTCTAACGCTGTGTATGAGACTTTTCTTTACTACCTCAGTAACATTTTCTATTCTTATGACAAATATAAGAGATTAGCCTCTGATGTGGAACAACATGGAGTCACACTGTTTGGGTTAAACATGAAATGCGTTATGTATTCTGTGGAACGGTAGTTTCTGATCACTTTTTTGAATCTGAAGCAACGCTAGCTTGTGGTCAGTTCAAACGTATCTACCACTTACATTTATGTCATGGTGAGCGTCTACACCCTGGTTTACTGAAGCAGCGTGCTCTTCAGCAGGGCTGCAGGAGACTGAAGCTCTTTCCACTGTATCTCCAGTGGCTCTGTTCACCACTCGAGCAGCGTATTGCTTTCATTTAATCAGTATCAATAAACATTCTTCTTGACATTGTAGCCAGACTTAGTCAAACGCAGCCATCTGTTTACTATGAAGCAGCAAAATAGATGAGGTTAGATTTCCTTCCTGTTTTTTTTTTTTTGCACAACTGGTCGAGCATTATGTTTATTTCCATATGTTTTAACACATCTTAAGACTTCATCTCTCCCACCATTGTCTTCCAAACCTATTTAAGGGCTTTGTTCACTAAGAATCTCTGGCCAGCACTCACACTTTTAAAGCTGCTGTGAAAAAACACTTTTCACATCCACAGTCTCTTAATAACCATCAACCAGTTTCTAGTATGTGACAGCAGTACACAAACCCAATACTCGAAGTAAAAGTGCAAGTACTTGCCCAGACAAATACTCCACTGCAAGCAGAAATACCCCTTAATTTTTCAATTCAAATAAAAGTACTAAAGTACAAAAGTAAAAGTACTGCACCATTTAAAATTCTGTAGTATTTAATGCTGGTGATAACATAGATATGAAGTACAGTACTTGAGTTACTTACCACCTCTTCAGTAAAGAGTTTTGTCTGAAAAGTTTCAGTGCCCTCATATCTTCTTCCACTGTTTCCAATCTGCTGTGAGGGGTCTGTCACACTGAAACAGCAAATGTTCTTCTCCTTAATATAGATTCACATTCCACCTCTGGTCTTCCCTTCCTTAATCAAAGTTCACACATTGATACTATAAATCATTACAGAATCCTAAACAGAAAACAACTTTCTTAGCATAACTCACTTCCTCCTACATGTGTGAATGCTTCTGTCTCTCGTGCATTTGTGTAGTCTGTCGTCTTTCCTGGTTTTCATCAGGAATATCATTTGTGCATGTAAATCTACAGTGTTGCTCTTTCCTGTGCATATGACATCTGTCAGCCCTGAAGAGAGAACCACCTGTTGCTCTTCCTAACGTTTCTACCAGTTTTTCCTTTTCCACTCTAACAGGGTAAAGGTGTTGTACAGAGAAATGTGAAATGTGAGCTAGTGTGTGGGTTGATCAATTTGACCACATTAGTAGTACAACAGCAAAGACTTTGAAGACTTCTGTAAATGAGAAAAGTCAGTGTCAGATAGATTTTGGATGTTTTCACCTCGTCACTTTGGGTTATTGAATACATGTAGAGTAATAGTGGCCCGGTAGCTCAATGGGTTAAGCGTCAGATAAAAACTCTGTAAAATCAGTTTGTACAGCATGATTATACATAGTTATTGTTAGTTAGTAGGCTGATAACAAGGGTGTACTTTATGAACCACATGCATCTCCCCTGCCAGGTGAGTTAAGGAGTAAAAGTACTTTTTCAGTGCAATTTCCATTCAGTTTATTTAGTGCCAAACCACAACAAAACCATCTTAAGGCACTTTACATACAGAATACTTATATATACCATAAATACCCAACACATCCTACTTGAGCAAGCACTAGGAAAGAAAAGGACCAGTGGAAATGACTAGCTGCCTATAGAACAAACCTCCAGTAGAACCAGGCTTAGGGTGGAACTGGTGTGGGTGAAATATAAATAAATTAAATTAAAATCGAGAATGAATTTCTAGATTTTTATTCAAGTGTGTGTGTGTGTGTGTATCTATAGGTCTGATCAATTATTTAAACAATGCTGTGTTTGATTTATTTGCATTGCTTTTTGTGTGTACTGTCACATTTAGAATTTATTTAATATATAACAGTAATGTTCCAAAGATTTCGTGTTGCTCTCTAACACTGTCAACTGTCACAATTTTAACACCCATGCTCACCACAACGCCACAATTTCCCCTTTCACTCACCATCCATCCTTTGCATGTTAATGTAGGTAAAAGGCTTAAACATGAGGTGATTCCAGGCTCTTAACTCATATACTCACTCATTTCTTTCAGAGGTCATAATCTGGGACATCACACATTAAAGTAACATATGTCTTTGATTTCATCGATTTGTATTGTTCCTGGGACAGGAACATGTAAAGACAGTTTCAAACTAACTCTCCAAGTTTTTTCACCTTGGTCCAAACACACAGCAAAGAAAATTATCGAAGTCGAATTCAATAAACCATATTGTTTATTACCCCAATAAATAATTTTCTCCTTTATTTTAATCACAAACTATGGCTGCTTTATTCTTTTTATTTTTATGTATTTGCTATACACGCTTTAAATGCGACATCTGCAGGATATTGTCGATATAAGCAACAGCACTTTGAATTTGTCGATTTTGTTTTTTTATTTTCAGACAGGAAGTGTCATTTTTTCATGGCTTATCAGTTCGTCGCGTCCTGGTCCTGAAGTTAAAGAGATAAGGCAGGTTGTTGAATGTCTTAGCCGGTAGGAGGTGCCGTGAACGCCTCTCCAGGTTGCTAAACTCGTCTTTACGGTAAGTCGGACATGACATCAAGCTGTGAATGTGGGTGTTTTCCGCATTCCCCAACCTCCTGTGAGTGTGAGGGCCGGGCCGAGCGGCACACACACACACGCACGCACATCGTGATCCTGGGACATTTCTCCAGAGCAGAGCTGCGACACATCCATGGGATAGACGACGCTTCGTGGGAACATCCTCAGTGGAAGCAGAGCCGTCACGCTGCGTGAGTAACGTTACGCTCTGTGTCAGTGTCGCTGTAGTTGAAGCTACTTCTACATTTATGACCACGATCAGTGTGAAAACAACATTTCTCTGTACATTTTCTTTTTTCCCCCCCCGCGAACTTATTTCCACTGTCTGAAGCGTCGGACGCGTTCACATCCAGGTGTTGCTGTGATGACAAAGTTTTCTGTTGTGAGCGTCTGTCCTGCAGAGAGGGAAGATAATGTGACACACAGATCATTGTCGTTATTATTTATTATAAAGAAAGGTGCGGAGCTTCGTGTATTAGGATCAGATACTTATACTGTGTGGTAGCTGCTTTCAGGGTCCACCTGAGGGGAGGGTGGAGACAGGGGGCGTGAGAATGCTGTTTTTCCCGTCTGGATGCTGGTTTTTTGGACTGCTGCTGCACCTTAGGATCTCAGAATACTGTGCATGACCTGCTCCACCTCCTCCTCTTCGATGCACAGTCCAGTGTTTTCCTGAAGTGACATTCGTTGGGTTTTCCGTATAACTCCCTGAGATGACGTCTGTTGTGAATTAGTGCTACATAAATGAAGTGAATTGAATTTTTATATCAATGAAACAAGAAAAAAACATTTCCTAGAGAGCACACAGTGACTGACCATGAACGGACATCTCAGCTGCTGTTGACAGTTACTTAAGTAACAAAAAGATTTGGAATGTGTTGTTGCACAACAGGCCATCCCAGGAGAGGATGTCCTGTTAGAAAGCTTCTGAGCACATTGGGCTCCTCTGCGTCCACGTGCGACGACTCTCTACCCACACGTGTCCGTTTTTGGAACAAGCTTGTCAGTGTGGTCTCACTTGAAATTTGCTAAACAAATGCAAAGAAAGCGGCAGAGCTCTGCAGAGCTGCAGCTCAGCCAGTGTTGAACGGACGGATCCCCTCAGGTGCTTTGTGAATATGTGCAGTATCGTGAAGTAGAAAACGAGCAGTGGCTTTGGAACGTATTCACAGTGAGGACATGTTTTGAGACTGGCCCTTCAGGCAGCATCAACACAGTGATTAGCTGAACATGTTCTTACCTGCTTCTTCCTACTGTCATGGCTCATTTTCTCAGCTCGTCTCATGTTGCATACACGTTACACTGAACAGGAACTATTCCTGCCCTCTAGCGACTACTCACTACAGCAACAGACTATATCCACATAGTGCTTCTAATCACTATAGAACAAAATGTCTCTCCTGCTTTCTGCACTTTGCTAGGTGAGGGTTTGCACAGCTGTAACCATGGTTACATTTCTGGTTCAGGGTGCATATAAATATATAATGACAGACACACGCAGAGTATGCGTGCATGTAGTGGACCACTTGTTTGGGGGTGTCTGCATTGTGCTGCACAGCAGGGAAAATATTCATTAATTTTCTAGCTGGTGCAGAATATGAGGCCTCTTGGTCTCACCAGTGCACAACCACAAAGTGACTGTACCACAGCGTTTGCTGAACTCTTTTGCTTTTACTTTGGATGGTTGACGAACTCCTGTACAAGAATTTGAGCACAGCATGGTCACAAGAATGTGTTGCTGTTACTCCAGAAAGTCCCTGCTACTGTAGCTCTCCTGCCCAGGGCAGACTCTACGGACCACCTACCAGTGTCTAAAGAGGGGCAGGAGAGGAGGTGTTAGACAGTGGCTCAGATGACTCAGATGGAAGGGTGAGAAACGACCTACACTGGCAGTAAGTGATGTGAACTCACTCCAGAGGAGAATGATCTGTAGAAACACAAGGTTTTGCTACGATTATCGAAACCTAGAATTGTCAGGACATCCCAACACAGCCTGGCTGTGGTAAAGCGGGATGTACGATAATAACAATATGGTGGTTTGATCCACAGCTCCTCCAACCCACATGTCAGCTTGGGTACACCAAGTTGTTCCTGGTGTGTGTATGTAGAACGTGTTAGTTGCTTTGGATAAAAGCATTTGCCAAATGGCTAGAGAGTGAAGTCAGCTGCTCCCACCTATCTCCAACCACTCAACAGTACATCTCTGTCTCATAGACAGAGCTCAGTTGGCATTACATTAATTTTAGAGTGGACAACTGATGAGTGGTTGAGTGTTAGATTAGACTAGATCAGATAGAACTTTATTAATCCCTACGGGAAAGGTTCCTCTGGGAAATTCAGTTTCCAGCAGCAGAACACCGACGTCCAGTTTTACAAAAAATATACAAAATAAAATAAAATATAAAAAAAAGATAAGATACTTGTAAGATACTGCACACAGCAGCCGAAACACAGAGGCAGAAAAAAGTGGTGGATAAAGTTACATACAGACTATGAAGGTTTACATGGGTAGCACAGTATGGTAGTGGTGGTGATAGTAACGATAAATAGTTATTGTACCATGAGTGTGAAGGATATTGAAGATGTCGTTAACTAAAAGAAACGAGCTCTTACAGATAAAGAACTTTTATAAAGAAAGTTTTCCTCCAGCATAAATAACAATAAAACTGAACCAACTTTCATGAAAGCAACATAGAAACACTGAACCCCAACTGAGCAAAGTTTCCGCATGGTGGACAAAAGAAGGGTGTTGAACTTCAAGATGCCTGTCAGATGAACTCTTAAGGCAATAGCTCACCAATCTGGATGACCATAAGAGAACCGAATGCTTTTTACCTTAGTAGGGGAACTCAAGGACCATATTCCACCTTCTGGCTCCATTCACAGGCTGAAACTGCAGCAGGTATAGTCCATCTTTAGCAATGAATAAAATGTCCCTTGTGGAAACAGCAGTGACAGACTTCCCAGCTGACACTGGGTGAGAGACTGGGAATATACAGGCTTTAAGTCCCAACTTTATCACAGGGCCGACACATAGAGACAGGTACAATATATATGTACCTATATCGTATGTACTTCGAATGCAACTTGTGTGCAGAACTTCCCTTCAGGGACAGTAAAGTATTGTCATGTTTCACTTTCACCAAGCACTCCACCTCCGCCAAGCATGAAAACTGAATGAAGAACTGATCAGGATGTGACCTAGCATTTACTTCTGTGGTAGGACTGATGTATTGCTTCATTTAAAATGTGAATATAAATTGTTTAATAGACAGAATAGTAATAGACAGAATTTATCTTATCTGTCTGATTACAAGTGGAATGATATAACATCAGGAACTAGGGATGTGTTTGCTTGTAGAAATGTGATCCTGTTTTGGGAACTCCCAGTGTGGTTGAGCTGAACCTGGTTTGCCAGGTCATGTGAGCAAATGAAAGTTAAAGTGAAAGCTCCAGTTGTGAGATCATTTGGTTAGTTTAGTCAAAGCTTCGAGAGAGTTGGAGACTCGCCTCCAGGAAAGAAAGACCAGATAAAGGATCAAGAACAGGCAAGTGAATAAATACAGGAATGCAGAAAGGAAATTAATGAAGAGGAGTAGAGTAAGTGGCAGAAGAGAGGGTCTGCTGAGGTGGGGGCCATTTGAGTTGGGCCACGGAGTTTTATGAGATATTCTGATGTAGATGCAGTATACTGAAGCTCATGCTGTGTTAAAATGTGGTGTTTAAGCATAAATGTACTGAAATCAAGTACATTTTGTTTTTCAGACGGTTGATATTTTGCCTGCTTTAAACGCATTACCAACAAGACTGTTCGACATGACATGTTGGTTAGAATGTACACAAACTGTATAATGTCTGTTATGCAAATGTTAACTATTTCCAGCAAGTTTTACAGGACACGTCAGAGTAATCCTGACTAAAACTGACATACATCCTGATTTTTTATTTTTATTTGTCACACTTAAATGATTCAGATCATCAAAAACATTTTAATATTACAGTATTATTAATATAACCTGATGCATTTTTTAAATGAGGATTTAATTTATTACAGTAAGGGAAAAACTGCCTGGCCCTGTGTGTAAAACCTAATAACTGGTTGTGCCACCTTTGGCGACAACAACTACAATCAAGTGTTTGTGATAACTGATAATGAGTCTTTCATCACTGTGGAGGAATTTTGGTTCACTCCACTTATATAGAGTTGTTTTGATTCAACAACATTGGAGGGTTTTCAAGCATGAACAGCCTGTTTAAGGCCATGCCACAGCATCTAATTCAGGAAACCCTAAGGGCTTAATTTCCTAAAGGTCTGCAATCTTAATAACACCTGCAACAAAAGCACGAGCTGATCTATTAATAGTGTGCACTGAGGACTGTGTCTTTGAAATGAGCAAAATAGGGCATGCTGTGGAATTTGCATGTTTGCCTTCATAAATATGAAAAGTAAGGTGTTTTGGTGCAAATGTGCAAAACACAGGAAGGAGAAAATGCAAATACACAAGCAATGTGATTTATCAGGCCTTACAGTAATTAGCAGTGGCTAGTGTTGCGTCTGAATGTATTACCTTTGAAGGGAAGGTGCAATCTGCTTGTGGGTGGAAGGCTGCTGTCATGTGAAGTACGATGCAAAGGTGAACTAATAATAAAAATAACATGCTTTATTGAGCCTATTGTAGAAATTGTTGTTGGACAGCTGCCAGACAGTACATGTCTACACTACTACAGAGTTTTGGTGTCTTGTTGAAAGACAGGAGGAACTTAGAATTGAACCACTGGGTTCCTAGATGACTGTTCTACCAACTGACTACAACTCTACTGCCACATCTGTCTGATAATCTAATTTATCTGATTATCTAATACTACCACACAACCCCAAATGAGCTGCTGGAGCTGCTGTCCCCCCTCAGCCACAGGCCGAGCATTTGACAAGGGGAGCATAGAGACCCGATGTCAGAAATGTTGGTAGGCTTTGTTTTAGCCAGCAGAGATAATAATAAACCAGAGATTTGTTGTTCACACACACATCTCTTTCCTAGTGTATCATGTAGTGAAGTCAGACATACAGAGGACAGTTGGTGATGCAGAGTTGATGTCATACTCTTTAAGGTGAGGAGACGCTTTATAGGAGTCATCATGTGTCATCAGAGAGGGAGGGGTAAACATGTCGAACAAAACAAAAATTTGTAGAAGGTGAATGGGAGAGAACACTTTTGTCACAGCTGTTGAAAGACTGCAAATGGGAGTTTCCAGGTTTAGTTAAGGTGCAGCTAAGGGTTATTTTTTTATATTGTAATGGTGCATCCAACATTCAAAATCCACATGTTAAAAGGTGAAATTGAAATGAGGAAGTGCTTTACCCACATGTGCTCTGGTCCACTGTAGAAGCTGATTATCATAATCATGTGGGGACTTTCATGTCCCACAGAACAGGAAAGGATGTTCATACTGATATACTGAAGCACAAACGCAGGGGTGTTGGTCAAAGATCCTACAGCTTGATAATTATCAGTTGCAAGCAAAAGTCCAAACTATTCCTTTTTCCAGCTGCTACAGAAATGTCTAGTCAACCTTGTTATGTGACTTCAGAGGTTTGGACTGCTGATGACAACCATAGCAGTGTCTCAGTGATTGTTTGTCCGTGTCTTTGTGAGAACAGTTGCATTCACACTGAGGAAATAAGCAGTGCAGCAGGAATACCAGCACAGGTTCGTCCGCTAACAAAGGTGAACCAGTGTGTCGCAACGTACGTGTAGCACGACAGTTCAGAGCTCCACGTTTAGTCTGTTCTTACCTGTGCTCACACCTCAGATGGCTCAATCACTCCTGACAGTCGACAGAAAATCATTAAGTGTGTGCTGTGTACAGACTTTAGTCTGTAGTCTGCAGATGCAGGTGTCTCCCCATCTTAAGTCATGTCACAACAACGATGAACCAAAACGACGGAAGGATGAACTATTATACAGCTTATCAATTGTATCTGGATGCTACTTATGTTTTCGGATACGATATGTAGTGACATTTGACTGTATATAAAACTATACCCCTGTTCACATTTTATAGTTTTCATCTGTACTTACTAATGCTGAGAAACCTGGCTGTGTTAACATACACAGTTAACTCCATGTTCTGTGGGCATCTGTTACTCATACCCAGGTCCAACAGGACTTTGGAGCATCATGAACCACTTGACGTTGACTGTTAAATAACCGGGACAGAACTGGAAAGGGACCAGGTGGATCTAAGCAAAGCAATATGGCGGTTTTCAAGCCTGAAAATGTGGAGGACTTCTACGAGATCGGGGAAGTTCTGGGAAGGTAAGGATTGACATCTCCAGATCTCTACAAGTATCTCACATTGTTAAATATGATGCAGTCATTCCGTATGGTATTAGGTATTTGAACATCTACACATTGGATTTGAAATCTAACACTGGCTATAAATGTTTAGTGTTGATTTTCAGCTTTAATTTGAAGGTGTTCATATCCCAACAAGCCCCCTGTGGATCATGCAGATAAGAGAATAGAGTGGTGCTTATGATTGTCAAACTAAACGGGTAACAATAAAAAGAAGCACTTTAGAGAGGGTTTTTTGAAAAATTAAATGTAATAATCTGATCATTAGAAAACCTTTTTGCTTTTATGCCACAAACAATTGTAAGTAAGTAACCCCCAACGATGTACCAGCTAATGGATACAATGCATACACATTTTTTCAGCACATGTATACAGCATGAAATCACTTTTCAAACTGGGCGTACATGGATCTGATTTCTGTTCCCAAATGTAAATGACCACACATGGCTTCACAATAAATTAACAAGTGAAAAATTCAGTGACAAATAGCAGCAACAGTCACAGTGTTAATCACATTATTCTTTACTTGCACAACATGAGATTCAACATGTGTGTCATGGTCTCAGATTCATTACACCGTTAGTAATAATGCGTGGTTCAAAGATGACTTTAAATTTTAACTTTTTGGCCATGATGCTGTGTTGCAATAGGCGTAAAGTTTTTCAAAGCTTCTAGTAAAAACCTAAAGTTTAGTAAATTCTCAAAACACATTTTCCTGTATCTGAATCTTGGTGTTTACAGTGATATATGTCCTTGCCCCTTTCAGTGGGCATTTTGGTCAGGTTCGAAAGCTTTTTGAGAGGGCATCTGGGGCTATTTGGGCCGGGAAGTTCCTGAAGATTCGGAAGAGCGCATGCAGCCGCCTGGGCCTGGACAGGAGCAGTGTGGAGCGGGAGGTGGAGATCCTTCAAGCTGTCCAACATTCAAATGTCGTGACTCTCAAAGACGTTTTCGAGAGTCGATCTGAAGTGGTGCTAATTCTGGAGCTGTGAGTTGACAAAAATGTGTGTGTGTGTGTGTCTGTGTGTGCGTGTACTTGTGTGTGTGTGTGTGTCTGTATGCGTGTGTGTGCGTGCGTGTGTACGTGTGTGTCTGTGTGTGTGTGCGTGCGTGTGTACGTGTGTGTCTGTGTGTGTGCGTGCGTGTACTTGTGTGTGAATAGAGTCATTGTCTTTTGTAATTGAGACATTATGTTATAACATTAAATACACTTAGATCAGTGGTTCTCAATTATTTTCTGTTGTGTCCCCCGTTTGGGGGGAAAAAAAATTCACGCCCCCCCTGGATTGAAATCTGATATAGAACAAGAGAATATTTAATTAT
>JAUYWH010000003.1:20154118-20178781 GCA_034779795.1 Ctenopoma multispine
CAGGCAGCCTGTTGATTAGTTTAAGCGCTGCTGCCACCTATCGACTGGGGGTGGTTTAGCGTTCCAGCATGAAAAAATGCTAAAAATAATGGATTCTCATGCGTCTCGCGCCCCCCTTGACTACCGGCGCGCCCCACTAATTGAGAAACACTGACTTAGATGCTGTTATTGATTACACTGGTTTATGACAAGTCAGACTCATAATTCTCTCCTCTCCAACAACAGCAGGTAGGAAGTAAAACTAACCTGAGAGGAGAATACACATCTTTAAATGTTGCTTATTTGCAGTAGTATTGTAAAACTGATAACAATTAAAACTGCAACAATCTAAAGTTACACTGTCCAGAGACTATGTAAAAATTATTAGGGTAGGAAAGAGGAGTAGACCTTATGTTTAACTTCTGCTAAATAAACACACAGTACCGCTATCACCTAATGAGTGAACTGGACCGTGGCGCCAGTTTCTGAGGGACATTAGCGCTGTAAGATCCTATGACCAAATTCCAAATAATAAATTAGATGACATGTTGTGTGACTGTCTGTTATAATTACTCATCACGATTGTGAGACACGTTAACACATGTTGTGAGCAAAACAGGATCTTACACCGTGGCACAGACAGACACAAGCCGGCATGTTGTCTTTGATGTAGTTGATTGGTAGGGATAATCTATCAATATATCTAATGTCAAACAGCTTCTATTTAGGTGATTTCTTGATTCAACAAGTCTGGCAGTAATAAGGTCTTGGTGTGGTAAGTGAACTCAGCTTTACAAAGTTAGGAAGTGGGAGGGGTGATTACTTTTTCACATGGGGGCATGCAGGTTTAAACAGCTTTTTTTCCTTAATAAATGACATTTAAAAACTGCGTTTTGTGTTTACTTATTGTTGTGTAATCATTTAGGCCTGCCAAATATGCAAATATCAGTCAGGGGTCATAGCACTCTATACAGTGTATATAGCTCAAGTATGTGTTAACAGGATGCGTTCAGGCACAGTACTGCACTAAACTGAATGACTGAAATGGCTATAAACTATGATGTCAAATTCACTTAAATTCAGTACATGCTTTGGCAAAATCACCTACTTAACTCATGTTTTAATCAACATGTGAGTACTAGTATTACTAGTTACTAGGTACAAGAAATAAGAGCTGAGAAGAGAGAAGCACTTCATTATAACACACCTTTCTGTTTGCTTGTGTGTCAGTGTTAATGGAGGGGAGTTGTTTGACTTCATTGCTGAGAAGGAGAGCCTGTTGGAGAGTGAGGCCATTGAGTTCATGAAGCAGATCCTGGAGGGACTGGGATTCATGCACAGCAAAAACATTTCCCACTTTGACCTCAAGGTGAGAGTAAACTGACCAACATGGTAGGGGTGTAGTGATACTACAAATTCACAGTTTAGTTCAGACATTAATCTTTTTTTATATTACAAAATATACAGCTTGTCCTAATTTTAAATAGACAGGTCCCTGAACACCTCACGCATAGATTCTGCTAACGCTCTGTCTATACCGCGTCACATTTACAAAACTCTTCTTTTTAAGTTAGTGCCACTGTCTACATAGCTTGCATGTTGGCTCTTGCTACATGTGCATAAAAACAACTCAAAGCATATTTTTAGACTTCAGGTTTATGTTCCTGCATTTATACACAGAACCACAGCGGTGGCCTTTGAGGTGACATACACTATAGTACTATATATACACTAAACTATATTTGACTCAAACGAACCCTGTGCAGACTTACACCTGGAACCAAAGCTGCTGCCGTTGCTCTGCTAGTGCTACTGGTGCTGCTCACCCTACACCTACACCTTCTATATAGACACAGTGTTACTTTCTCAACACAAAGCCTGTCCGCAAAGACGGGTGATATGTTTGCTTGTGTATGCTTATGTCAAAAATTAAAGAAATATCAGATTTAATATGCAGGCGTTGCTGTTAATATGCAGGATATTTAAAAAACTTTGAGCAGAGGTGTGATGTCTGAAACAGGTTGGCAGCAGGTTGGGGGGCAGGGGATGTCACGAATCTTCCAGAGCTGCAACATCATAGATCATAGATGTTTATGTCTCAGTGTCAGTCTTGGTTTCAAGTTGCTTCTCTGCAGTTTTTTTCTTAGCAAATGACTGAAATATATGATCAATTCCACCATAACAACATTAATCTCTCTATTCAGCCAGAGAACATCATGCTGTCAGACAAAGTGTCACCACACCCCAACATCAAACTAATCGACTTTGGTCTGGCCCATTTTTTTCATCCGGGTGAAGAGTACAGGAGCACAAGTGGCACGCCGCAGTACATTGGTGAGGAGGAGTAGTTTTTCCTTTGACACTATGTTTTTGTATCTGTGAGACTTCTGCTAGAGCTTATTAAATTGTGCATAAACATATAGTAAGAACTGATTAAGGTCTGCAGTAAGATTTATGAGTTGCAGCAAGAATCGCAAATACATGATGTCTTCAATCAATATGTCAATATGTAACCACCTAGTGTAATAGTGCTCTCTCTGTGTGTTAGTAGATCATTATGGAATGGATTAGAAAGACACTTGATTGCTACCACTATGAAGAATAGTTTAATTAATTCATAAAAAATGAATGCATTTGCAACTATCTGGTTTATTTCACAATGAACACCAGGGTAAGCAGTATAGTAAGAATGTTGTGTCAACAAGTGTCACACCACCAAAGAGAATTTATTTATAAAGAATTTATTCTGGGCACAGGTTTTATCGTAACGAATATAGCATGTTGCTGTACCAGTCTCTTAAGTGTGTAGACAAAGTTCAAGCAAGTGATAAGTGGAGGACTGCAGCTCTCCTCCACAGCAACAGCAGTGTACTAACACTGACCTCAACCTGATTCTAACCTGAACCTTAAAAACAGGTTTTAACTCTCGAACACCAATTAAAAATTTTGAGAACTGGTTTAAACCCTGATCAGTGTGTTGCAGTGTTGGTATCAAACTAAAACTTTGTCCAAACCCACATAGATAAAGACACACATGGTCCCAAGACAAAGGAGGACAGTTAACTCAGAAACTAAAAAAAGTTTAGTTTAGATTGTGTCTTAAGACATTCAATACCAGATATTATTATGTGTGTGCATGTAATCATAGATGTCTATTTTACTTACCAATGCCTCTGACCCACTCATTCATCACTTTTCAGTTTTTTTTACTTTTATTCAAAATCATCCATCAGTGAACACAACAGGCACCTTTCACACAAATCACAAACCAGATGTTAACATCACATGTGGTGTGACTATACACAGCTAAGGAATACGTGGCTTTTATACAAGACTTATATGACAAAATAGTTTTAAAAACCCACCTGTGATACAATTCATTTACTGACTGATTTCCTGAGTCTTCTTCATTGATGTCAGTACATTTCAACCGACTTGTGCTCTTCAGCAGTGACGCCACTTCCTCTGAGGCGTACCACTGTTGTGGAGAAGTAGCATCACATATTATTTCCAGGTGTTAAACTGTGTTTACTGAGAACTCAGTATTTCAAAATGCAGAATATTCTTTGTCACAGCCAATAGGAAGATGTTTCGGTGAAATATGAGAATTGTGTGAGATCTTGTGTCCAGCAGGTAAAAATTTAATCTATATCTACATACAGAAGTGTAAGTAAGGACTAACATAATTTTATTAGATATTTCCTGTGCAGCTCAATAAAGCAACATAACAATAAATCATAATGATATAACAAGGTGATGAAAGGTGACATATAAATATATCTTCTTATTAGAAATTATGAAAAAATAGTTATGTGCATTGAATTGGAATGAGAAGAAAAAGTACTGAACCAGGTGATTTTTAGTTTCATACCTGTGCTAAGCAGAATTGTCTGGGTTATTGCATGTGACTAGTAGTACCTGCATCATTTCCTATCAAACTGTCACACAAGAAACTCATGGTGAGTAGACACAAAGAGCTCTACCAAGACCCTTTCAACAGGATCGTTGAGCAACACAGGAATGGCAGAGGTTACTCAAGTCTTACATGTTCCTGTACACATCACCCAGCCACGCAAAGGAGCTCCTCACAAGATTTCATATAGTTAGCAGGATCCAGCAATCTCCTCTTTGTCCCACGCACTAAACTTTCCACTGTGGGAGGCAGGTCTTTCAGTATGGCCCCTAAACTCTGGAACACTCTCCCTGTCGTCTTTCATAGCTTTCAAATAGTTTTGGTTTTTTTTTGGCCTTGAGTTTGTATAAAGCGCTATATAAATGTAAAGTATTATTATTATTAACATTATTATTATTATTATTATTATTATTATTAAGCTTTCTGGGTGAAGTGTGAGATGTCCTCAAGAACTTAAAGCAAGTCCAGTTGCCACTGAACATCATGGAACTCATTGTTGAAGAAAAGACATGTTGAAGCTTGTTTGGTCAAAGAGGACAAAAATAGAACTTTAAGGCAAAACTAATAGAAGTTTTGAGGATTTGCATATGATCCTAGACTGTCAGAGGTAGAAGCCTTGTGGTATGGGGCTGGTTCTTTTCTCATAGTAGCAGAATCTAAATTGTTGACAGAAAGGAGAAAGCAGACAAGAATGTGTAGCCAGCAAGACAACAATCCAAAACATTCTCAGACTCTCAGCTGGTTCCAGAGAAAGAAAATGAAGGCGTAGAAATGGCTGCAATGGAGTGACAGCTCGGTAACGAATGCTGCACTCACAGATGGTAAACTCATTTTAAACAAAGTGCAGGTACTGATATCCACATGCACCAACCCAGCAGATTCTAAATAGTATAGATAAAAAAACATATTTGGTCCCCTGTGGTTTAGTTGATAGAGCAGTCATGACCCACATAGTCAGTGGTTTGACTCCGACAATGCCGTAGTAGCATCATCATACCTGTGCAGCTGTCCAACCTCAACTTCCCTATAGGGATCGATACATTATATCATGATTATTGTTAATAGAGGAATCAGATTTCTTACCTCATTTCAAATGTTTCTTATATGTTACCTCAGTGAGTTAATACCAGTATCTGGCTTAAATTTCTTATGAACAGCTGCACGGGAAATATGTTTAATAAAATAAATGCTGTTATGCTGAATACTTATTTTTCCCACTGCAGTATTTATAGACTCAGGGCTTTTCAGTTAGTCATGTTGAGAGTTGCTAATGTTGAGTCATGTTGAGAATTTCGAAGTAGCTTTTTTATCTTTTTATGAGGACAAATGATCTTCTGTGAATATTTGTATACAGGAGCTCTTGGACTGAGTACTGAACCACGCCACATTCCTGGGGTCACGAGAGTTACTCTCTCTCTCTCTTTGTTTTTTTCTTTCAGCCCCTGAGGTGATCAACAATGAGCCTTTGAGCACAGCAGCAGATATGTGGTGAGCTTCCTTTACTGGCTGCTCTTTCACACAGTGTATTCTGCAATGGGTTTCACCTTGTCACATCTACTAGATACTGTTATTTTGTATGAGAGCACACACATTCAGTTAGTATTTCCAGGCGTTTTCACTATCTTTAAACTGCTCATTGTCCAGAGAGAGTACATTTTTTCTTGATAGTGGCATGTCGGGATCTGTTCTTAACCCCACTCTCTCCACACAATCTCACAGTCACCAACCACATAAACCAGCACTTGGCTGTAACAGTCATATTGACAGAATGAGAGTTAATAACTGTACTTGTCTTATGTGTATCATACAGTAGTGAAAAAGTTTAATCCACACCATATGACTGTGTCTTCTTTTCCCTTCCCCCTCCAGGAGCATCGGAGTCATTACCTACATACTGTAAGTTAGGTGTGTGTGTGTGTGTGTTGGGTGGCATTAAATATGCATGGAAACATCTGCTGTCTCACATTATTTGATGCTGTGTTAATTCATCAACAAAAGTCTACACTCAGCGGTTTTCAGCTGTTTTCAGATTATATGGATTACAGCCTTCAACTTCAGTCTGAATGTCTTTACTTTCTATTAAGAGACAATTGGCGTTTATGTATTTGGAGCATTTATCAGTGGTGGAATCACTAAAAGCTTCATCTCTGTGGACGGATGGAGATGTGGACATACTGTAGTCTCACTCGCTGTGTTCTGTGTTCCTCAGACTGAGCGGTTTGTCACCATTCCAAGGTGACACCGATGAAGAGACTCTAAAGAACATCATTACCATGACCTACGAGTTTGATGCACGACATTTCAGCATGACCAGCTCCATGGCCAAAGATTTCATTCAGAAACTTCTTGTGAAAAATCCCAGGTATGTTGTACAAGAACATAATTTATCACATGTAATTTGACATAAGATCTATTTCCCTGCTGGCTCATTAGGAATTGCTAACAGCACAGTCGTGGCAGCAACTCTGTAACACTGGGACTGAGAATATGCTAACTAAAATAGGATACTTCATCTATCTCTTGTGAACAAAACATTGCAGTAGTATCCGGTATATATTGAAAGCTATTCATTAAAATGATTTGTCTAATTAGGTATCTTGCACCAAAACCTACCCTTGTATTCAAAATGAACAGAAAAAAAACCTTAACATAAACTACCAGTCAAAAGTCTGGACACACAGAGAAATGTTTTTTGAAAGAAAAGCAGATTTTATGTCAGATTGATCAGAAATACAGTGTAGACATTGTTAATATTGTAAATAACCTTTGTACAGTAGCTGAAACAACTGTTGTTAACAATAATATATTCATATTAATAAATGTACTATCCTATCATCAGCAAACATTAGTACTGTCTTCTAACAGTTGTTATGCATGTGCTGGCCTTAATGTTGACAGTCCTGTTATTGCAAATAACTGTTAGGTCAGTTTAAAGGTCTTTTGACACAGTATAAAACCCACTACAGGACCCAGTGATCCTGAAACACAAATTTAGAGCCTCTACAGGATTGCTCACCCAGCGTTTTATTGTGTATTGGGAATTTTTTTTAGATTATTCTTGATATTTTATGCTGTTGTTTATCCCCTTTATAATTTATTAATTAATTGTTAAAATTAATATAAATAAAGGTACTCACATAAGTAAAGATAAGTGGTATTTGTTCTGACTTATCACTTATCACCTGATCTGATGTCGTTATCTCCTCTGTTTAATTAACAGAGGAGTTAATTAACATTAACCTCTGTTAATGTGTGTTGCAGTGAAAGAATGACAGCTGAGGAGAGTCTGCTCCATCCATGGATTAAGGTTACTACAACCTTCCACCATCTTTACTTCTTCATACTGCTGAATGTTGCTGCTTGTTGCCTATAACTGGTACAAAATGTTTTATGTTTCAGCCCCTCACACGCAAACAGTTGGCCAATAGGAATCGATCCTCAATCAATATGAAGAACTTTAAGAAGTTCAATGCTAGAAGGAAGTGGAAGGTGAGTCTGGATATGTGTTTCAATTCAATTCAACTTTATTTATATAGCGCAAAATCACAACATGAGTCATCTCAGGGCACTTTACAGTGTAAGGTTTAAGACCTTAGACATTATATAAATATATACAGAGTAATGTAGAAAACCCAACAGTCCCACTTGAGCAAGCACGTAAGGCAACAGTGAAGAAGAAAAACTCCCTTTAACGGAAGAAACCTCCAGCAGAACCAGGCTCAGGGTGGGCGGCCATCTGCCTCGACCGGTTTGGGTTAGTGGACAGAGGAGAGAGAAAAGAACAACAGGCAAAAGAGATCAATACAACAACAAGGAGCAGCAGACGAGGCACTGGGCAGGCAGGCCGGCCGGACCAACTACCACAGCTCCAGGGTCAAGGATACCTGCAGAAAGATAAAGAGGGAGAGAGGGAGAGAGAGAGGAGGAAGCACAACTTGGGTAAAGAGAAGAAACAAAGTTAATAAAAAGCAATAAGAGGAGACAGAGAGAGAGAAGGAGGAGAGGAGCTCAGTGAAATGTGGGAGCTCCCCCAGCAGACTAAATCTATAGCAGCATAACTAAGAGATGGTTCAGAGTTACCTGAGCCATCTCTAATTATTAGCTTTATCACAAAGGAAAGTTTTAAGTCTAATCTTAAAAGTAGAGAGGGCGTCTGCCACCCAAACCTGGATTGGGAGCTGGTCCCCAGGAGAGGAACTTAATACCTAAAGGCTCTGCCTCCCAGTCTACATTTGGTAACTCTAGGAACCACAAGTAGACCAGCTCTCTGGGAGTGAAGTTAGATAATAAGGTTCTATGAGGTCTTTAAGAAATGTTGGGGCCTGATTTTTGTGCTGAATATTTTTAAGGTGTAACTGAGAGCTGTAGAGATAAGATCGAAATGAGGCAGAGGAGAGAACTGATAATTATCTCACATAATTTGGCACCAATAGGGATGACACATGACCCATCAATGCTATCAAAGACTACCTTTTGCTCCTTTTATACCCAATCACGATCCCCTCAACTCACATGTTACAAATTAACCTGCTCATTTTGGAATAATCCAGAACAGTGCTATTTGGATGTCTTAAAACGTTTCAGTCAACATAGTTTCTTTACTCCACTAACCCCATTTAGATGTCCTACAACATGGTGTGGATGTGTAACCGGCTGGTCCATCTGAAACTGCTGTGTAAAGGCAAGTCAGAGCCAGATCCACTAGAGGTAAGATGGTGTGTCATTCAACTCAACTCAACACATGTTGGAAATAAAAATAAAAAACAAAACCATATTAATCAGAGTAACCATGCTGGAAATCATGGCTGATTGGTGTAGCATTATTTTGAAACTCCTACACAGCATGTATGATTAGTTTAGATGCTCTAATTCAGATCCACACTGTAAGATTTACAATATACAGCGGTGCAGTTTTGTATTTATTAGTGTGCATCAAATTAAAATCCTGCTGTAATGACCCTTCTCTCCAGAGGCAATGTGAAAGTGATGTAGAGGACACAGAAAGCAAACCCGCCTCTCTAATGCGTCGAAGACTCAGCAGCAGTTCGTAGAGCTGACCAGAGGGCGGCTGCAGTTCAGCAAAAGGCTTCCAGGCTGGAGGGAGACACTGTCCACTAAACGAGAAGACTAAATACTATGTATAATATTTTACACATGGTACTAGAAGTGCCTGGAAAGTTAATCTTGTCTGACGACCTTCAGAGAATAAAGCTGGTTTCAGTTCAGCTCAATTTCACCATGGAGACATGGGTTTAATGATGAGTGTTTTATAAGTGACACTGTATTTAAATGACCAGTGATATAGAAAAACTTTTAGAGAACACAGCTTTGAATAGGACAATATATCTACAGAAAATGTTAAAATAATTTTGTTTGTCTTCCATGACCTTTACATTAGCGATACTTTTTTCATTGTTAGCCAAATGCAAATACCAAATATATTCTTCATTTTTAATGTCCTGTGATGACTAATACTTGTAAACATATTTAAACATAGACCACTAAAAAAATTTGAGGTGTAGCATGAAAATGAGACTGAAACCGTGCCATGTACATTCGTGGTCTTGAGCCACAGTTCCGTTTTCCTGCTGCCAGCCTGTTGGAGACATCCCACCTTTTTCAGGGTGAAGCTTCCTGCATATTTATACTCCCTGATGCCTCCAGATTCTTTCTTTTAGCAAAGAAGGTCTGAACCTTATTACACAAACAGTACTCAGCTACTCACTTCTAATGAAGCTACATCTCTGGTTCACACTAAGATCATCATCATCTAAAGGAGTAAACACGAGCAGTAAGATGATCAGACAGGCTGAATACAAACCTCCATTTATGAAACGAAACTCAAATGAAACTCAGTGGTTCAACTGTTGATTTAAAACATGTTGTCATTTAAATTCCACATCAACATCCATTTAATAGGTTTGGACATTTACCTTTGCCTTTAAAATACAGAAGTGTCCCATGATTCCAGACACCTTTAGGGAATGTCATTCATGATGAAACTGAGCTGGATACCAGTCCTCAGGACAAGCAGTACAGATACACTCTTTAAAACAATAATTTTTCAATTTTCAATGATGAACTGTCAAACTCAAATCCACAGCAGTGAGCTGGGAGGAAATGAGAGGTTCTCTCAGCTCTCTGTGTAAGTTTTAGGATAATGTTTCATACTAGATGGACTGGCGATCTGTCCGGGACGTACCCCGCCTCTCGCCCGAAGACAGCTGGGATAGGCTCCAGCACCCCCCCGCGACCCGAATTCGGATAAGCGGTAGATGATGGATGGATGTTTCATACTAGAAAGGTTCCAATGTTTTGTGTAATATTTCTTTTCTATTCTCGTGTGTTGTATCACTTGTCTCATGACAAGTAATTTAAAAATGGCACAATCACATGTAAATAACCTCACTACCTACAGCTGATATATTTTTAAGTCAAATGGCTTCATCCAAGACTTGAACAAATATTAACATTAAGGTTTTTAATTAAGTGCTTTAACATACTCTTACTGCCAAAGCTGTCACTTTGTGTTTCTTCTCAATGTGAGCGTGAAATGACCTGTGTTTGTCTGTTTTTTTTCATGTCATGCAGTTGATTCATTTGACACGCTGCAGTGAATTCACTACTAAGCTAGTTCAACTGCAGCGACTGTGTCAATGAGAAGCACATGAATATATGAATTTACATAAATATAATTAATTCACATTGCATGTTAGAGAACTGGTAAAAATAAAGGACATATTTTTATCAAAATTATGCTGTGTAAAAAAAAAAAGAAGATTTATATACACTCTGACTAAAGGTTTGTCTCTCATTCACTGCAATCAAAGCCTGTACAAGTGATGAACACGCGTCCCCTGTTTAGGTGTGATTGCCGGGCAGCTGTGACAGACTCGCAGGTTTACTCCCCTTGTTTAACTGTGCAGATATGCTGTGAGTCACATGAGAATCACTGTTTGTAGAAATAATGAGGACAATTTCATTTGTAGTATCATTTTGATAAGATACCACATAATGTGGTTCTAGTCCAATATAAAAATCACCTACACAGATGAATAGAGTTACTTTTTTTGACTAGATAATGATGTAGAGACAGGGGCGGATCTACAGAGGAGCAATGGCGGCTAGTCCCGCCTAAGTTGTTCAGTTCCTAAAGCTGTAATTGGACAATTAAATGATATGTCCATAAACTGTTCCAAACCTTCACATGTTGTTGCCCGGTGTTAGTATTATATGTACATTACCAGTCAAAAGTTTGGACACACATTGGAATGACCATGTTGTTCATGAAAAGATACATGTCTTCAGTTCTGTTACCATCATTGAACATGATTTTCTAATGATCAGTTCTCCTTTTAAATGAATACATTAGCATTAGCAAATACAACATGCTACTGGAAGACAGTACTGATGTTTGCAGAATTTAGGTCTCTGTATGTTTCTGTAAATATTCCTTTAAAAAACAAGTCATTTACAACATGACCAATGTCTACACATTCATTCTGATCCATTTGATGTTATGAAATCTGCTTTTCTTTCACATACACACATCATTTCTATGTGTCCAAACTTTTGACTGGTAGTGTATGTGTGTTTTTCCTTTGGAATTGTATAGTCTGAAACTAACAAGCTGCTACTTTGCCCTGTCCTCCTTTAAAGAGGGTTGCTATTCTTTGTTTGAAGCAGCAATCACTCACAGGAAGTCATCCCACCACCCCCATTGCCCCTGGCCACCCTTTCCAAAACCTCATGCCCAATCCAAAGCGTATTCAACCAAAGTCCATACAAAAAAAAGGTTTTCTTTCAAAATAACAAGCAGAGAAAAAGTCACAAACATCCTGAATCTTTATCTCCTTTTTAGAAAGACTATATAGATTCTGTATAGATTCCCTGAACCATCAAGGTGTTTGCACAACAGCAACAGAGAAGCAAATAGTGTATCCTTTAATAAAAGTGTATGATTTAATGTAATACGTATCCTTTTTTTCTATTAACCCCATTCATACTTAAAGTAGAGGCACTGTGATGAACAACAGAAATATTTTGAAGCAGCAAAGGCCATTACAGCAGTGCCAGCAATGTGTAGCTGTTTTCTCATAGAAATGAAAATGTCAATACTTGTTTCTGTGTTTGTCTTTTTGCAGAGGTTTTTGGCTCCAATAGAGATCTTTTTATAGCCCATAAGCCCACAGATGATCCAGTGGATGCTCGTTTAACATGTATGCATAATTTTATCAAAGAGGCACTCCACTGATTCTACACATTAAGTTCAGTTTACTCAGTAACTCTGAGTTACTGTACCTCTGTACTGTGAACTACAGAGTTTGTTTTGTTACTAAATAGTAATGCTAGGAATTTGTCCTATTGCATACCAAGTGTTTGGCACATGAAGCTTAATTAATAGCAGCAGGGGCAGATCCACAGGGAGAAGTGGGGTAGCTCCGAACAAACCACTTCCTCAATTTAGCACTGTAAATGTAAGAACAAAATCCACCATCCATCCTCCTGTACAGGCCAAATTACAAATACAACTCAGCACCATCCCACAACAGTAAAGCTCCATGGCCAGAGAAAACATTTTGAACGTGGGCAATGCTGAAACTAAAGTTATCAAAGCAAAATCTGGACATGATGATGGTAGTACATTGAATGGACGTCTACCTCAGTACACTGTAATCTTTTTCTATACCTGCACCAGTTGTCAGCAGTCCATACAATTCTTCATCTCTGTTCACCCTCCATACAAAATGCTCCATTTTAATCCCAGTCTCTTTAAAGTCCTGCTTCCATAAAGCCCAATCTTTTTTCAGCTTTCAGGTTCTGCTTCTTCTTCTGAAATAGCAAACATATTAGCCATAATGGACTTTCCATTATCTCAAGTCAGTCTCCCCAGTGAATGCTGTGGGCATTGGTGAGCATATGGAAACCTCTCAAGTAGCCTCCATTTGACAAACAGCAGGTTGTTTGTCTGCCTTGCTGTCCGCAAGCTGAGGTCAGTAGAAGCTGGGTGATGCAGCAGCACAACAACCCTAAAAATTTAAAGTAAATCTACTACAGAATGACTTTTGAGACACAAGTCGGCAGCAGTCTGTGAACTCCAGGGTTGGAGGTTGGAGGTCCCCCTGATTCCTAGCCATGTGTTGAAGCATCCCTGGACAAGGCACTGTAGCTTGAACCCTTGGCGCCTCAAATGGGGCAGCATTTCAACAAGAATTTCCTGTCCAAAGACTTTCTGCATCATTTCCTGCCTAGTCTTTTCCTCATCCCAGATCACTTTACACATCCTAATCAAGCGGATTTTCATCACCTGTGCCTTGCCCTATTGAAGATGCTTCTGACAGGTTTACCAGCTGCTGAACTGCCTGCTCTGCTTCTACAGTAGATTGCTACTCTCCAGCCTCTTTCATCTGCCTGTTCTGATCTTGCTTTTGTCAATTCCTAGTCAACTTTATGGAAGTGGGCCTTTAAGATTCTCTGGCTCTGGCTCTGCTTTGTGTTTCACTGTGCTCTCTGCCTCTGGTCACTGTTTCTCGATCAGTTTTTCCCTCTCCATACTGAAGGACTTTCTGTGTGTGAGTGAGCAGTCCTGAAGAGGATTGTATGTGTGAGTAGCTCTGAAGAGGATTAGTTTGGACTCTGAGCTGGACCTTACGTGAGAGAAACACATTCTCCTAGTCTCTCTGAGAATAGGTGCTGTTAGTGGGGTTCTCACCACTGCTCTATAAGATTTGGTGACCATGCGGCCGACACTTAGAGAGCAGGCAGCCAACTTGTCTTCTCACCTGGTCCTCTATTATAACCTTGTTTTTGCCTTTTTAAAAATAAATCAGATCCTAAACTCTTCCTGTGTTACAGGGTCCTACACTCATCTTAATCTTCACATTTCCCCAAGGGGATTAATAAAGTATCCATTATTATTAATCTACAGGTTATTGCTGCCAAAGGTGGTTCAACCAATTATTAATCTGTCACTTTTTCCACCAGCACTCTGTAGGTTTAATGGGTGTGTTCAATAAAGACATGAAAGATCCTAAGTGTTTTTTTTAAACTTAGAAATATTATTTGTTTCTATGTTGAAGATCAGATTACATTTCATGATCAATATATGCAGGTAAATAAAGATAGTTCACTCACTTTTACTTTCTTTATACTGCACAAACACTGCACTTGTTCTGTCGTACTCACTCCTGCCCTTTAAAGGCAAGAACTGCTATTACCTTGCACTGTTGGTTAGATGCTGTATTTCATTGGCTTTGTACTTGTATTCTGCACAGTGGTATTCAAGTTGAATTTAATTTAACCTGCTCCTTCAAGCACACACATATTTAACTGTCTAGACTCATAAGATCCTCAATCATTTTCACATTCACTTTTACTGTCACGTGTTACATATTGAGATGTTTGTTGCTGCTGACTCATTCAGTTTATCACAGATTACAAATTACATAAATTACACAATTCTTCCATAGCTGCTGCAAAGTCAGTCTTTCAAGACACAAAAAATACAAAACCCCAAGTTTAACAAAAACACATGGACACAGGTGCATTAACTGATGGATTTCTTCCCTCTGTTGCTTAACACTGGTACAGAATAAATACAAAAAGACAATAACGAGTGAAAGCAGACAGAAGACGTTCTTTTTTTTCAAAATAACAGGATGACCTGGTGAATTGAGAGCAACATGAAGGGAGCAGCTTCAGCTGATACATCAAGAAAGAATCAGTCCAAGAGATGACGGTCGGCTGTAAACGCAACCTGACAGGATGGTGGAGCTTCATGGTGTTTAACTGAAAGCACAAGTGAGAGAACGTACGTCTGTGCCTCAGTAGAACTTTCAACAGGGACTTTTTTCATATGGGGTTCTTATCAATACTTACATAGAGGTCATGTCATTGAGGGCGTGGTCCAGTTCCTCACTGATGGCTTTGTACTTGAGTTTCTGTGCATAAAGCTCGTCTGTATATTCACACACACAACAAACAAAGGTGTTTTCAAAGTGAAAAGAAGAAGAACAGAAAGGTTGAAATGAGTCATGTGGGAAAAGTAGGTATGGATGATAAAAGCTCTTATTGAAAATGTATTACAATCTAATGGAACAGAAATTTAAACTGTTCTGTTCTAACTTTTTCAAACAATTATATACTTTTGTTTATTTGATTTCAGATTAAAATACCTGATTAACTGTACTTACTCTGGGACAGAAGCCCATGTGAACCAAAAAGCACTCAAGAAAACGGATGTATTTTAAGAAAGTTAATCAGAAATTGATTATATCAGGCGTTTAAGATCACTGTGTAAAATTTGCAGGATAGTGGACTACATTATTTTGTGCTTCTATTTTGGGGAAAAGAGGAAAATGTTGACTGGATGTACCTTCCAGATCATCGATGGTCTTCTCCAACTTGGCCACAGATCTCTCAGCAAACTCAGCTCGGGTCTCAGCCTGATGACAAAGTACAGCTTAGCTTAAGATCACATAATATGTTAGGTAATTTATGATAGAGACAATATGCAAAAGTAAACATTTTGTGTCAACATGTCTTAGTGGAATTTCTCAGTGTAGAAATATATATAAATCCTTAAATTTACAACATATGTAAATTGTGGGTTTACAGTATTCAAATGTCATCGTTCTTTCCTGCTTACCTCTTTCAGCTTGTCAGTCAAGATCTTGATCTCTTCCTCATACTTGTCCTCTTTTTGAGAGTACTGGGGGGAGAAACAATATTATTCTGATGCAGATCTATGTGAATGTAATTCCACATGTGACAACTTGTGGCTCCAAACCATGTCAGTGAATAACAGACCCCCTCACTGTAGGTATAAACCATGAAGAACTCAAATCACTCCCATTGACCTGAATTCATTAATTTTTATCACAACTAGTCGAGCAAACACTCTTTATCTTCTTCTTCTTCTTTTTCTTTTTCTTCTTCTTCTTCTTCTTCACATCTCCTTCTTTTTTCAGAGCATGACAGGACATTAAGAATAAGTGCAGCATGCTGTGTCCTGGCCTTACCTTCTCAGCCTGGGCCTCCAGCGACTTCAGGTTGTTGGTGACATTCTTCAGTTCCTCCTCCAGCTCAGCACATTTCCTTGTTTAGGTTTTAGTTCAGAAAAAGACAGCAAACCAGTGGAGGGAAGCACATCAGGTTATCTTAAAGGGGTCATATTATAGTGTTTGGTGTTTTTAACTATGACTTCACTATTGTGATGTTGCGTATCCATCTTGAGCTAGACCAAATTTCCAAAACCTGAACTGCATGTATGACTGTTCTGTATATTCTTGTTGGGAAGCTTTCCTGTGACTTATTTTCTTTTTGGGTGTGACAACATACAGCTACAACCAAGTCTATAAACAGAGTTCCATTTTGAGTTTTCACTCTCATGAACAACATTGTCATGCCTAAGGCTCAGGTATGCAGGGAATTTCCTTAACGAATGAAATGCAGACATGAGACATTAGCTCAGTCAGATTTAAAATTAACTTTGTTTTCTCCGTGAAGTTTTTTCTCCTTTTCAAAAAGTTCTCCATTACTTTTAAGATTCATTATATAAAAACTCAAACTGTTACTTATAATAAAAATACTTACTTATAGTAAAAATCCAATATTTAACATTCCATATGTCCTTTCGTTCTTATTCTCTTATTTCGCAGTCAGAAAAATCACATTAAGAGGAAAAACTTAAATACTCACGCCTCAGCAAGCTCTGCCCTCTCCTCTGTACGCTCCAGCTCTCCCTCTACAATCACCAGCTTACGAGCCACCTGAACAAATGCATTATACATCACAATCCTAATCATAGAAACATCATCAGTCATGATCAATTTATCTGAGGCTTGTTTGGGTAGATAAATTTGCAGTCATTGTTGAGGCTGTGCCTCAGGTTTCCAGCAGAAACATGATTTAAAATTATTATTATATTATAATTATATAATCATAATTGAGAAGTTTCCTCAAGGAAAGAAGGTTAGGGGAATAAATGGTCTCTGAAACACGTTGTAGAAGCTGCACCACTTGTATCTAAAGCATCATCAGACAGACTAAATCTGACCACACCATCAACACATCAAGCTTTGGTCACTGAGAAATACAGTAGAGAAGCAGCTTCTTCACAGATACAGAATTTGATAAATAAAGAGTACGAACTCTAATCGGCAAAAGTCTTGACAAACAAAGGTGGTCTAGAAATGGTTACAGTTGTACAGAACAGATAGACATATGTAAAGAGCTGAACGGGTGATATAATGATACAAAAGACTATCAACCTACCTGACCATCAGATCATTAAGGTGGGAACATTCAAGTCTATTGGTGTTTTGCCTTCTCTGGAGTTCGACAGCATACATCAACAGAATCGGCTACAACCTGACCAAGGACTTGTTTCTATGCGTTCTTCAGAGGTATGCTATATGCTCTGAAATGCATAATTATGGAGAAGTATTTGTTCTGCAGTAGGCTAATGACCCCACACAGCCCTCAAAGACCGAGGAGAATCAACTGTCATGGACTTTCCTTCACCATCACCTCAAAAAGAGCACTTTTTGTGTGCCTAACCAAAAAAGCCAAACAATCTCAAGAAGCTCTTTGGAATGTTGTTAAATTTTGATGGGACTTTTTTATCTTTTGAAGAGGCAGCATCATTACACCACCTGGAGATGACAGGATTCAGTGACTTACAACAGAAAACGTACTTCCTCATACTTGCGGTCTGCCTCCTCTGCGATGTGTTTAGCTTCCTTCAGCTGAATCTCCTGGAGCTCCATCTTCTCCTCATCCTTCAGGGCTCTGTTCTCAATCACCTTCATACCTCTGCACACAAAAAACGCTACTTATTTCAGGCACAGTTTAATAAAATGTGATTAATAGGTCGTGATAATCTAATTATTCAAAATTAAAGGAAAAGGAAAAGCACATTACTGGATATAAATAAAGTAGTATACTCCTTTATATTAGATAATTGTTAGGAGATCACACAACAAACCTGCTTTTTTGAATTTATCTTCTGGTAGTTTCTGATTTTTGCTTCATATAATATGACAAAATAACTTGTTTTAACCAGCAAAAAATGACTAGTGTATACATGTTTGATGATGACTAGAAGCTGCAGTCAACATTATTTAAAACATTTGCCAGGGGGGGGGCAATAAAACATAGGCCTTTTGCAGCAGACTGTGTGAAACAACTCCCTATTGCTTACTGTAACCATTCATGTGATAAATGCTGATGTGGATCGTATGAGAGGGTAAGGACCAACAACATGCATGAGTGTTAAGCTTCTTTCAGTTCTTATAAAAATAGGTCTCATTGATAGATTGGTTCTTTTATGCCCCCTGTAAATGGTTTAAGATGTGTGCTTTTCGTTGTGGCGTTAGCTTTACATCTTCAGTATAGAACTGACAAGAACAGGATGCTTCTTTAACATTCTACAAAATGCATATTTTTGCTCCGGCGGCTCAGCATGTGGTAACCCGCACGTTACCCTGCTACAGCACCATGTTGGTGTACGCATATGACATTATTTTTGGGTGCAGTTGTACATACCCATTTTAAAGCACATTTCTGAGTTCACCCAACCACTGTGGGTGTGAGGCAACAATGCTGTCTGTCGTCAGACATGAAACAGGCATTTAACCATAAAGGGTATCAGCCTGCTGTTAAATTGATCTTTAGGCTTTGAGCTGGCCATGGGAAGTGGTCTTGCTGTAATATAGGTAACTAAATCACAGGAAGAAGCTACCTCTCACTCTCATCAGCAGCCTTCTCAGCCTCCTCCAACTTCTGCAGAGCTGTTGCCAGTCTCTCCTGAGCTCGGTCCAGCTCCTCCTCCACTAGCTGGATGCGTCTGTTCAGAGAGGCCACTTCTGCTTCAGCCTGAGCACAGATACACATGGTAGTGACTCACCGAAAGCAGCTTACTGTACTCCTGCACACTGTTCCTGAGAATGCAGTGTGAAACAATACGTGTTCTTTCTGAAGGTACAGACACATTTACATACAGACATCACATTTTATTAGTTTGTACTGGTTTTGTTGAAAACTGTACACTGGTGTGAATGGTGTCAGTGCTAATTGAAGTTGCATGTTCTGGCGCCAAAGTTAGCATTAAAGAGTGCTGTAGGGATAATGATGATGACATATTATCAGTTATCATTGCAGAAAATGTTTCTGTGACAAACAAATAATGTAATATGATTTAGCGTGGTACCTATTCTACCTGATTTTGATAAATTGTTGTTTGAACAAAACAAGTACAGATATGATTACCTTTGACCTCTATAGTCTCATTTAGCCACTTGTTAGCAGCCACCTTTTTAGGACATTTAAAGCCTTGGAAAATCTCAGTTTTTCTATGTAGTGTAGAAAATAAAAAATATTATATCTATTGTAGTCTGGAAAAACATGTGAGACAAGTGCAAAGTCTGCGTATTTAGTATTAACTGGTTTTAGTAGTAGAATTCTTAGCTATGCTTAGTGTTGACCTGGGAGGAACGGATGATCTACCTAAAATGGACGTCGACCATTGTTAAGCTCACAGTCAAGGTTGAGCGACTGACGTCATGGCCAAAATAAGGCTCTGAATCCCCCCGACAGCTGAGGAGTCCATGCAGGGTGTGATTAGAATGGAATGCATGGAGGAGAAGGGAAGCAGTGAATCAGCCAGGATTGGTTTACACTGGCACCATCACAGCTTTTATTAGAGTCTTAGTTCAGGGCTCAAATTGTATGCAGCATGAGAAGTTCCAAAGTATGTTTTTATTCTCTCCAGTAACTGGTCTATCATAGACAGTGAAAGACTGAACGTTTGGAATCGTACTACTCACATCAGCAGCCTTCTTATCAGCCACCTCGAGTTTCTCCTGAGCATCCTTCAAAGCCTCCGAGTATTTGTCAAGCTCGTCCTCTGTCCCCTTCAGCTTCTTTTGCATTTGCAGAAGTTCGTCTTCATGCTGATGGAGTGGGAGACCAAACAAAGTGTTAGCAGGGCGGCTATATCATATTCAAGATAATTTCTCGAAAAGATAGTTTTTAATACTTCAAATGGTGATTGGCTGTGTATTCTGTCAAAGGTGTGCTCACATTTAGTTCAGCTGAGTCTTAGGTCGTTTTCACACCAACAAAAACTAACCGAACTAAGGGCTTTTGGTCTGAATGGGCTGTTTGGTGCGCACCAACTGCTGTTGGTGTGAAAGCGCCCTGAACAGTAATCAGATGCCCATATAAACCAGGACTAAACTGGATTTGCTTTCTCTAATGTTCTGTAATGTTAGTACTGTCATTAAGAATATCTATATCTTTGTGATTCCATGGAATAATTTCTACAGTAATTTTTTTTTGCACACATTAATCTAGGGTTTTATATGGAACTAGTACTGCAACTATAAGGGAATGCTGAAGGGTAAAAGTGTTTATAGCTTTTCTCAAACAGGTGTGAAAGTCCTGCTGTCACAGAGGTCAGAGACGCAGTAAATCATCCAAACTGGGGTTATGATACACACACTTGGGTATCCATCAGAGTCCTGGTGTAAGTGTGTAAAAGACAAAAGAGAGCAGCTGACATGTACCTGATCATATGGATGTTGTGTATACCAGATTGCCTCTTCTAGAAGGATGGGGAAATTGTTGGATGGAGCCCCCCCGAATGCTGGCATTATAAAAATGTGGGGGGAGAGATTGACACATTCTTCAAGGATCTGACTGTATGTCAGATGCACCACAGACGGCATTTTTCTAATGAAAGCTCACAGGTATTATAACTTTTGTTTAAGATGAGGTTCGACTTAGAAGTTAAATAATTCACTAGAAACAATCAAATCAGCAAAGTATTTGTGAAACTTGTTTGAGCTTTCTACACAGACTTAAATGCAAACGAAGCAACACATTCCTCCACCACCACACTAATGCAAACTGCCACGTTGGTTGTTCATGGAATGAGCTGGAAAAAACTGTAGGAATGTAGCTGCACGTTTCTGCAAAGAAAATTTCTCCAAGCACTCTACTGACTAATGTGATGGGTGTGGTTTAGGTGTCACAGAGGCCGTCCACCAGTCACAGCGTCAGTGGTTTAATGTTATGCCTTCTTTGCACCTTTGGATAAAAGCGTCTGCCAAGTAAAGTAAAGTAAAGTACTTCTACATAATTCTACATACATTTATATTCTGTAAGATCTTACACTGTACAGTGCTTTGAGATGATTTTTGTAGTGATTTGTCGCTATATAAATTAAATTGTTATGAAGTTGATCTGAGTAGAAATAGTATCAATTTAATAGAGTAACTAATCAGACATAGTTTTATTCACCATTCTTGTCAAATGAGTTCATGAAAAAAAAATTTAAAACCTAACTAGTATCTAGGAATACATATTTCTTAGTTTACACACTGAAGTCTTCAGGCGTCCACTCAGTTCCTTGTATTTGAGACCTGACTCAGGGCCAACTTGTACTGTTATGCTGCTATAGGTATCAGGACTGTGTGTTATTATATCTAACACCAAAGTGAATCCCAGTAGACTCTCTGACCCCATGGTCACCTGGCATTAAGATGACATCTGGATGTGGATAAGGAAAAACCACGATCAGATTACATCCAGGTGTGGTCTAAGAGGAAGAGAACCTGCCCATCAAGCCTCTTCTTCCTGCTTTCTTATCTGTATTCTGCCTGGTAGCAACACATGACATCTCAATAGTTATATTAAAAGTAAACAATAGAAGTTTTGACAACTTTCAAAACATATATCCACAGATTCACCAACACACATGTTGACCACATTGCCGACATGTACGTCTTAATGCATCCCTGACATGGGACATAGTGCTTGTTGTTCATAGCACCTGACAGACAGCAGGCTAGTTACAGCTGGTCCTCAGACATGTTGACATACATATGTTAGCAGAAGTGATGCAGTAGTAACAAAACCTGTGCAGGATCCATCATGCATTTTAATTAAAACTGAACCCAATTCCCTCCTCACTTGAGATGAGATTACAATTGCAGAAAATAGTGCACTCAGACCGTACATGTGCAGTAACATTTTACATGTTTTGTTATAAAAAATTAAATCATTTATTATTCAAGGATGTTGGATCACATCCTAACAGACTCAGCTAGAGCCTGGCAAACTATCAGGCTTTGGGTCAAGTTTGTGAAGCTTTCAACTCAGATAATTTTAATTATCGAATTTTTACATTTCAGATGCAATTCATATTTCTGTCATTGGCTGTGTCAGTCAGTGGATGCTACATAAATTCTCTGCCTTAGCTACAAAAGTCACACCTGCTTGACGAGAAATGCCTTCCTCTGTTGCCGACGTCTGCTGTGTGTTCACAACCCACCTGCTTACTTCTGTCTTCAGCTGCTTTCTTGTCTGCTTCAGCTTGTTCGGCCTGATCTAGCGCGTTCTCCTTGTCCAACTTCAGCATAAGCATCTTCTTTTTGATGGCCTCCATGTTGGCTGAGGTTTAATGGGCTTTTGCAGCTAGGCACTTAAGAGAGGAGAGAGGAAGACAAATGGGTGCAGAACGGACGGACCCGAGAGTCTGGCACACTGGCGTGGACACCAAACTCTAACAAAGACAGAGGGAGATCATTTATAAGACAGAGAAGAGGACACTCCCCCGTCTAATCCCCTAAAGCTACAGTACCCACACTCCTCATTGTCCCACAGTCACAACTCAAATTACTTGCTTTGATATATCAATAAGTTGCTGATTTAATAAAACTAAAAGCACATTTTCTCTGTACTGTAGCAGGTAACAGTCAGGATGCTCCTCTATGTTTAAATGGTTCTTTAAGCACTGATGCATGTGTTGCTGACTGGGTGAGATGCTGCGAGGTAGAACAAACACAATACAAACTGGGGAGACATGCCTGTCCTGTAACTCTATTCCATCACCTGGCCTTTAATGGCTATAACTGGATTTCTCCTGGGGATGGACGAGAACAGAACTTTGGGGTTGGGGGGCGGGGGATGACTATGTCAGATATTCCCTTCCGTAGGCCACAGTTAGGTTATTAATAAACATCTTTTGGCTGACATTGTCTAGAGGATTAGAATGAGCGACTGTGTCTGTGAACACAAATACACAGGGAGACAGCAACACGGGCAAAAAGGAGGAACAGGATCACTAGTGAAATATGTTCCTGAGGGTGGAAAGTGAAAATGACTCAGTTGTTTTATATTCTTAAAGAATTTCTTTGATTGCCATCAAACGAGAAGGCTGATATCAGTTACCCCTCTGTGTGACTGACCTTTGCTATTACGGGGTCTGAGGCCACTGATACGAGCGAAGCACCCTGATGATGCTCATACGCTCTATATGGTGACAGGCCTCCAGCGTAGCATTAAGAAGAAAGGGCTATGTATAATTTTAGCAGCTGATTAGCATTTGTTGTTAGAAAGTTCAATCTGAACCAATTCACTTTAGAGAAAAGTTCCTTTAAAGGGCAACTTTACCACATTTTAACAAGTTCTAGTTTGGGCAGTATATGTGTATTGTGGTAACAAAGTTTCCTCTCTGCTTTACCTATTTGAAAACACCTCTCTGGTACTGCTGTAGCTGAGAAACCAGATGATGTCAGATGAGTTTTTCCATTTAAATTAAGTCATCTGTTTACTTGTCTAGCAACTAAATGACATGATCGCCACTGCCAGCTAGAAGCAGAGAGATATTTTCAGATAGAGGAAGTTTAGGTAGGAAGTAATAATGCTATTTTAATAATACCAGAAAACAGAACCACAAAGAAGTAAACTGAAAGTCAGTGAAGTGGCCCTTTACTGTTGTGACACCATCAGTATAACTGCACTCTTCACATTGTTGTACAGTTTTCTGTGAGAATACATCCTCCCAGACCAGAGGAACAAACACATCATTACTGAAAACACGGTTTCTTTTTAGGTTTTTAATGTATTGCAGGTTGCCACGGCGTTGTGGTGGTTAGTACTGTTGCCTCACAGCTAGAAGGCCCCAGGTTTGAATACACGGGTTGACCAGGTGCCTTTCTGTGTGCAGTTTGCATGTCCTCCCCGTGGCTGTGGTTTTCTCCACATACTCCAGCTTCCTCCTCCAGTCCAAGACATGTAGTTTGGGTTAACTGGTGATTGTAAATTGCCCATTGTTGTGGGTGTGAGTGGTTATCTGTTTCTGTATGCCTCTCTCTATAGTCTTCATTTACGTATTATTACAATCTATTATTATTCAATATTGTTATAATAATGTCCATATTGTAATGGGATTATTTGCCCAAGAATATCTCTATGTAGGAGTCAATTCAGATGACATGTCATGGCTGCTTTAACTTGTCCCTAGGAAATAAAATGTGCTGAATTTCCACATCAACACAACACAATACACAATATAGTTTGTAATATAAGTTTTATTTTTTATATAGTAATGTAATCAACATAAATGACAAAAGGGTGTGCAAAAGTAAATCCAGTGTTTGAGGTTAGGCCTTTCACTATGCAATATACAACATGTTATACTGCTCGCTTACATCTCATTATTATTTGGGCTTTAAACATGATTTAATGTAAACTATTTTACTAATCCTGCTTTTTTAAGTGGGAAAAGTCATTAAAATGCAAAGATGTCACTGAGACAGTATAGCCTACATTACACATACATTCAGAGAAGTGCATGTACAGTTCTGACATTGTAAGGATTACTGTGAAAACATTTTTGCAGCCAGTGATAGATAGATAGATAGATAGATAGATAGATAGATAGATAGATAGATAGATAGATAGATGATAGATAGATAGATAGA
>JAUYWH010000003.1:20179408-20220188 GCA_034779795.1 Ctenopoma multispine
AGATAGATAGATAGATAGATAGATAGATAGATAGATAGATAGATAGATAGATAGATAGATAGATAGATAGATTGGTTACAATAAAAGTTGTTAAAATGTGAAAAAGGCCAAAAGCTTATACCATTGCAGTTACTACAACAGTTGACAGATCTTAACTTGAGGTAAGACATGTTTAAAAACATGCAAAACACCAAAAGCTTCATGGGGATTTCTGTAGCGGCACTGGTTGTGACACAACACAAAGATTTTAGCTGTAACTGATGATTTTTCATTATGTGTCTGCTTTGACATTTTAACACTGCTGCTTTGTCTACTTCTCTGTTTTTAGATTAGATTTTATTTCTTTTTTCCCATCTATTCAGCTCAAATAAGTATCCTGAATTATTTGTCCCTACCCTTCATATGACCCACTGAAGCATATGTTCAAAGAGCGCCCCCATGACAGGAGGCATCTATAGGAAATGCAGCCCTTTAAGGTCTGTCACCAAAACTGGTGAGAGGCCACTAGTTGCAGGCAAAAATGCAAACAAGATGGTCAACTTTTAACCTTGGCAAGAATTTGTCAGCTTTTTCCTGAAGATAATGTTTCTGGGGATTATCAGTCCCATCATCTTCTGCCAAAATTGTCATTTTTGTCTGCAGTCAGATACTCCTGAAAATGGCAGTTGGCATAACACAATCTTTTGTCCAAAACAGTCAAAACATGCTGGAATACCACTGTTGGTTTAGTTACTTTTAGGCACAAAGACACAAGGGTTAGGTTTAGGTTTAGGCACAGAATAAACTAGATTTAGTAAAAATATTGTGGTTTGGCTTAAAATAACTTCCTTAGTGTTATATGACGTCACATGTCCACCATCCACCTAAATCTGCTCCCCACAAATATTAGTACAGTTAAAAACTTCAGTATCACACTTCTGACACTGTCCACATAATTATGAGTATTCACTAGACTCTGGAAGGTCAGACGTAGAAATGGATGCTTCGTGTGAAACTGTGTAATGTTTCTCTGTCCTCTTGCTGATACTGATTCTAAGTTTTTCCTTTCATTTTTTATTGATTTACTGTAGATGTGGTTGCTCTTAAAAAACATTTTTTTAAATGTGAAAAATAAATAACACCAACAAAGCTTCTGAGGTCCATACTGTTAGCCCTGAATTTGTTTTACTTAAAAAACGTTTAATTTCATTTACCTATGCAGGTTTAGTATATTGCGCTACTATGAAGGAATAGCTGTTTTCAATAACATCTTGGAGAACAGATTTAAATAGATCTATTTTTAGCCTGGACTACTCTCCCTCATCTACAGCACTTTTCCAGCTTCTTATAGGCAGATTCATTCAACGTCTAGTGCGCTTAAAGCATTGAATCTAACTAATTATATGCTCTGTCATTAGTTCATTAATTTAAATGAATCACATACATAAATCTTTGCTGTGAAAACATTATGAAATTATAAAATCTGTAACATTGCTAGCTTGGACCTCCGGGTTCACAGCTGAATGCTTCGCACTGAGGTGATATTTTAAGCTTGAACTACTCCCACATTACTGTAGAGATTCCAGAGAACCATGCTGTTGACAGTTCCATCCATCATGCAGTGTTTTTTAATTTAAACGTTCCTTGCATGTGACAAATCAGTATTGGAGCGCATGTGATCTGTGATGAATTAATTTAAATTATAGTGTTTTTTTGATGGCCTCAGTTTCAAGAAGAAGACCGTGTCTTTTTTTTATGTGGTCTGTTTGTATTTAAATATTTAAATGGTAAATGTAATGCACTTATATAGCGCTTTTCTACCTGTACTGGTACTCAAAGAGCTTTACACTGCTTCTCATTCACCCATTGATCCCAAGGGGATCAATAAAGTATCAATTCTATTTTTTATTTCTAGCAGATACTTTATTGATCCCCTTGGGATTCACTATATCGGTATACCGGTCACCCTTGGGTTTGAAGACGACTGCCCTACCCACTGAGCTATCATGCCGCCCCATAAAAACTTATGTTGTGAATTGGCAGGGCGGCACCGGTTCGATTCCCAGACTCAACAAACTAAAAATGCTGAGGTGTCCTTGGACAAGACACCGATACCCCGACCCTTGGCGCTTCACAGAGGCAGCCTGTCCATAAGGAATTTCCCCAAGGGATTTCCCAAGGGGATCAATAAAGTATCAATTCTAATTCTAAGTCATCACAGGGCACTTTACAGTGTAAGGTTTAAGACCTTACACATTATATAAATATATATGTAGTAATGCATGTATACTGTATGTTTTTTTATTGCTGTTAGGCTATTTTAGTGTCAGTAATATTTTCATAAATACATTGCCATGAATACAGTGTCTTAAAAGGCATTAAGGAGGGGCCAGGCATTGCTGATTCGAAACCTAAATAAATCATTTTGAACAAAAAAAAGCTTTTCTTGGAAAACTATATACATTTTGTTGAAATAACATTAGATACCATCGTCTTCGGGTAGACTGTCTACATCAGTGTGGCACCATGAGGTTTTTTCTGGATTTTTATCTACAGCACAATCATGTCATCAAAATGAATATATTAAGATAATCAGAATTAGAACTTTTACACAAAATTGTATTTAGACAATGTTACTGCTAAGAGAAAGACATGTTTTAAGTTTGATAAATTTGTTGTAGGACCTGAACTGATTTGCACCTCAGTGGTGCATTCTCAAATACTAAAAAAATGAATGTGATTAAGTGTACAATGAAAACTGTTTAGTTTGTTTTTAATGCAATGAAATGTGAAAAATCAATTGCAGAATAAAAAGCAGTCTCCACTGCCTCACAAAGTCAGTGTCTCTCTGATGGTGGAATCATGAACACTGAAAGAGAGCTTGCGCTTGGCGTGATCCTTCATGGTTGAGTGGTACTGAGTACACAATCTGCCTGACAGTAGACTGGAGAAGCCCAGACACATTAAAAATTAGAAGAAAATATTGTGCTTTAGGGTTACTTGACAAATTAAGAGTTTTGGTCTAAAGCGAATGGAGAGTTTATAAAATATGACAATTTGATATAAATTAAAGAATGCAACATTAAATACAAGTAAAGCTGAAATGATTAACAGATTAATCTGAAAAGAATTTGGAATTTATTTAGATAATTGTAATTGCTCATGCAAAATGCAATATATTTCACAGTTCCAGCTTTTAAAATATGATGACTTGTTGGTCTTCCTTTAATCATTTATTTTAATACTTCTGAGGTTTGGACTGTTGGTTAGATGAAACAAGCACTGAACAATCAAGTAATCAAGAAAATAATCAGCAATTACTGATTAAATCACTAACACATAATAAAATCTACGTCTGCCTTCGAATGGCTTCCAGACCTATACAACATTGTTAGAACCACCTTAACCAACTTATTAAAATAAAAGTTACCTACATGTTAATACTTGTCTAGCTGTAGGCAAATGATATTATATATAATAGTTTAACAGTCACAGGAGCCATTTTCTTTCTTTATTATTTTTACTTCAAGTACATTTTCCTGAAATGATCCTCAGATGGTTCCTGGAGGAAGATTTTAAATGCAGGACCAGTGGAGTTTTTGTGTGGTGTGTTGTATTAGTTCCTAATTAAAGGATGTGAATATTTCTTCCACTGCTGCCTACCAGTCCAAAATACCACCTCTTAGCTGAGCAATACAGTATGTGCAAAAATGGAAAATTGTGTTATTGAAAACTGTTTACTGATACAGAGAAAAATCTTAACAAGACTGAATTAGCTGAAGAAAATACTTTTTATTTTTATGTAATCTTGCAAAAAAGATGCCTAATTTCACTTAACATGACAAAATCCTCACTGTATGCAGATTACAAGCTGGTTCATGACACAATTATATGTAAATTATATCAATATCTATATCTAGATAGATTTATAGATAAATATAGATATAGAGCGATATCGACTAAAGATAATAAATCAAAAAGATTCAAATGTTCTCTGAACAGATGTATTATATGAATAAATGATGCAACCATCATGGGGATGGGAACTGAACCCATTAAATATGGACAGCATGGAGCAGCTAGTGTCATATACAGTATATATAAAGTGCATATTTCATTAGCAAATACTTGTGCTGAAAACAGTAGGAGCCCTAATTATTTGTCAAATCTCTACACTAAATAGTGATATTCTTCTAAGTAATATTCTTCTGTTTTCCACACCCCTTTGGTCAACCGATGGAATTAAATCATGGAAATTCACACAATCCAAAGCATAAAACATAAAGTAAAACAATTCACTGACACAAGCCATCTACTCAAAAGCAAAGCAGCTGAATAAATATTAAGACTTTCAGAAGATATATGTGCGTCGCTGTGTTTTCCAGCAGAAAGCACAACAATGCATATTGTTGGAGTCAGTAAGTTTACATCATAATCATTTATAGCTATAAGCTCATTAGCACTGTCAACCATATCAAGTATCAGATCTCTTCTGGAATATCTTGAAGATCTGAAAAAGAGAAAACAAATAAAACGTTAGTCAAATACTGTTCATTCTGCAGCATGAGAACAAAGCCAGACATCCAACCAGAGTAAATACCAGAAGACACTGAGAAAACCTAAATCCACAGAAGAACTGTTGCAAGTCAGCTTAGCTCTATAAGCTGCATAGCAGTGGAGTACTCTGTTCCCTTCCCCGCTGGGTGTCTAGCTGCCTCTGGCAATATGGACAGGCAGTTATCTATAGGGAAGAGGAGGATTGGGTTGGCAGTGAACCCCTGACGTGAAAGAACTGCCTTGACTCTAGAAAGCTCTCTTGGGATGCAGCCACTTTGCCACCTTCCCCACAAGAGTCACTATGAACTAAACCCAGAGAGAGTAGGGCCCTGGTTGACTCCAAATGAGTTGATACAATCTGTTTCAGAAAACCCTTTGACTCTCTGCAAAGAGTTCACATTTATTGCATTTCGAACTTCAACTGGCTCTTCTGGTACAGAGGCATCTAGTCTGTGAAACAACAAAATTGGGCCCAACCTTTGTGCTGTTGGCTTGGGCTTCATCCAACTCAGTCAGTGGCAGTAAAATTCCCAGTTACACAAATGAAAATTTAAGCATCACTGGGTTATCAATGCTTTATATATATACTGTATCTTAAAGACCTCATAGAACTGTATTATCCCGGCAGAGCACTTCGCTCTCAGAGTGCTGGTCTATTTGTGGTTCCTAGAGTTTCCAAATGAAGACTGGGGGGCAGAGCCTTTAGCTATCAAGCTCCTATCCAATCCAGGTTTGGGAGGCAGACACCCTCTCTACCTGTAAGACTAGGCTTAAAACTTTCTTTTTTGATAAAGTTTATAGTAAGAGATGGCTCAGGAGACTCTGAACCATCTCTTAGTTTTGCTGTTGTAGATTTAGTCTGCTGGGGGACCTCCCACATTACACTGAACTCCTCTCCTCTTTTTCTCTCTCTCTGTCCACATTATGTTATCATTGCATGTTATTAACTTTGTTTCTTCTGTCTCCACTAGTTGTACTTTGTCCTCTCTCTCTATATATATATATATCTCTGCAGGTATCTTTGGCCTTGGAGCTGTAGTTACTGTAGTTGCTGGCGCTACCAACCTGCGTAGTGTCTCATCTGCTGCTACTTGTTGTTGTATTGATCTCTGTTGTCTGCTGTTCTTTTCTCTCTCCTCTGTACACTCAGCCCAACCGATTGCGGCAGATGGCCGCCCATCCTGAGCCTGGTTCTGCTGGAGGTTTCTTCTATTAAAGGGAGTTTTTCCTCTCCACTGGTGCCTAGTGCTTGCTCAAGTGGGATTGTTGGCACTGGGGATTGTTACACTGTAAAGTACCTTGAGATGACTTATGTTGTGATTTTGCGCTATATAAATAAAGTTGAACTGAATTGATCTAGAGGTCTGACAAGACCCAGATTGCACCACTGACACAGACGAATAAATGCAGCATCCAGAAATTTTGTGTGTGGTGTAGGACATTACCTGAACATCCTGAAAGGAAACAACATGTAATCTGAACTGAGTCTGGGAAAGTCTTAAAAGGCCTTCCAGATACAGCAGCTGATACAGCAGAGTTAAACTGCCCAGCTGAACTTCTGACAAAAATTGTTATTGTGAGCACTGTGATCAATGTAGCCCGCACTCAGGCTAGGATCCTTAGTAATACCCTGGCACAGCTGATCAAGGTTAAGAGATATATTTGGCTGACAGTCCATTTGTCACCCCAAACACTAGAGGCCCGCTGCTTAGGGGACCCCCAGGAAGGTGTGGTTAACAACCTCATTTCACAGAGTTCCTCTTTATTTCTGGGAATGTATGACTGGAGCTCCTCCACAGCAGAGGCAAGGACCTGAGCTCCTGTCCTTATGTTCAGGAGTATACTCAACATGCGTCTTCCAAGCCACATAGTGGGCCTGAAGGCACAATCCTGCTGAAACTGGCCTTCTCCCCTGACCCATCTCAATACTTGGCATCAGTGCACCTCTTCTCTGTGGGACTGGCAATTCAAAGCCTGCTCTCCTCTCCTCTCCTCCCGAGCAGTGATGGTAACCAAAGTAAGGAATTAATGTAATTCTACTGCTCTAGCCATGTCATTTTCTGCCTTACAGGTAAGGAACAACCCTAAGCCTAACTAGTGCATTCAGCCCAATTTCAAATGCTCAAGGTGAAGGCTTTAGTTAGGGTCCTTAGGAAAGGTGACATCAGTCCAGATCACATGTTTTTGCCTTTCAGGCTAATGTCCTAGACCACGCACAAAATGTCTGGATGCTGCTTTCATTCATCTGTGTCAGTGGGGCAATCTGGATGTTCAACCATCGAGACAACTGGCTGGTGCGACACAAGTCTGTCACAGACTGTGTTGGTCTCAGTCAGGTTCCTCTGAACTCTTAAATGGTAGAAGTGATTGTGTACCATCTCACATAATTTCAGTTTCTTACATAAGAGAAGAGAAGATAAGTTGAAATATTGCTCTGGAACACTGGAAAAAAAATCTCTATTTGCCAAACCTGTTTAGTTTCCAGTGTTGCTAGCCACATAGACGCATTATCTAAAAAACACTGATGACACACATATTATTCACAGTCATTGTTCATTATGTCTTTTATCTGACCTTTGGAGCTTTCTGATACTGAGCCATCATCATCATCTGATGTCATGTCCACCTCCACATCACTGCCAGTCTGTAGACCATGTGATTGGTGGACAGGTTCCTCACTCCTGTCAGTTCCACTTGAGAACTCCCTTCCTGGTTGCAGAGATGCAGGCTACGACAGCAATAAATGCAGAAAGAATCTGTAGTAAACCTGCTGATGAATGACGTATCTATAGTTCTTCTGTGTGCCCCTTGTGGACTTTGTGATATTAAAATACAATTTTTTCTTACTTGAGATGACAACTCGCCCGGAGTTGCCCCGCTGCAGACCTTCATGTGTCGGACCTGCCTCTCCAGCTTGGCCCGGGCCCTCTCACTGTCCTTGAATCGGCTCTCAGCATCCCGCAGCCTTAGCAGTTCCTCCTGTAACAGACTGTGTTGTCTCTGCAAAAGAGCCAGCTCACCAATGGTTGACCCCACACTAGCCTCGCGATTTCCACCATCTCGCCAGAGAGGGCGCCATACTCCTCCTGCAGCAGGTACCATGGTTTCCTGTAGCAGCAGCTCCAGGATGGAGTCTTGTTTGATGACTGCACCCTGCAAGGATATGAGAGAAAATCCAGAAATTCGAAATTTTTTACAAACATACATAAAACTTTTTTTCATTTGATTTTGGGGGAAATGGAAAAAAGTCCAATTCCAAGTACAGCGTCTGTCTTTGTGCAAAAACTTTCCAGCTGACTGAATTATTCACATTCAAGAAGAATACTGTGCTAAGAGAGAGAGATGAGCAACAGCTGATAGTACGTTGCCTCTTGGCTAAATATAGAAATATAGAAAAAATATAGAAAGCCATCCACCATATCACAAGAGAGCTGAAGCAACCCAAACTGACTGCTGAGTTCAACTTGCTGAATTAGCTAAATAGCTGCTAGTCGTGGTCCAAATAGTGGCAACATTGTGGAGAAACCGCCTTTGTGTGTTTCTTGATAATAATAATAATCATTAAATCCTTGTTCTTATATATGGTTGAATAGTTGGTTTGCGCTTGCTGTAATCTAAAAACCAGTTGATATCAGTGACTAAATGTTTTCTTCCTTATGTGTTTTCAATAAAAGCAATGGAAAAGATACAATTAAAAAAAAAAATTATATTTTCCAAAGTTTATATGAAGTTTAAATGAGACTTTCCTGTTTTAAACAATTATTGTAAAGGCACTAAAGATACACATGTGGATTACTTCATGAACCCTACAGTTCACTGGATGTAAAATGATGGGTGTGCTTTTTGCTGTTGTTAATCACTCAAGTGCATTAAAGATGTAAAGAAACCTTCTCACCTGAAGTGCGTGGAGATAAACACTGACATTCACCAGCTTCTGACAGATCTCCTGTCAAACACATGAAACATATTTATTACTGCGTCTGTTTCTCTGTCTCTTGACACACACACACACACACACACACACACACACTCACCTTGTGAGATTTTGACTTACTTTGATTTCCTGGAGACTATACCTTAGGTTTAACCCACACCACCACTTGACTTAAGTGTAAACTTAGACAAACACTCTTTTCAAGATTCAACTATTTTTCTTTGTGGGGATCAGCACCTGGACCCTATGAGCAAGGCAGTGTCCTCACAATGTGAGAGTGCAGGGTTTTAGTTCCACCCTGATAAGCTGATATGGAGTCATGTGCTTCATGCCAGTCTCTTGATGTGTAATGTGTGTGCAGCTATTGACTTTGTTTACCACTTGATCAGACTCAGAAACCATAATGTTATTTATCACTATTTGTGTTTATAAAAATCATTGAAAATGACAATAAGAAAAAAAGGGATTAAATATGGACAGCTGAAGCAGGGCACAGTGCAGAGTGCTGTAGACCTAATAAATTATCTACTTCATCAGCACAAGTACGAGTGAAATGAGATACTATTGCATTAATATTTTAGACATATAATAGACATATTCTGTATCGTCACCGTGACAATATCATATTTAGATAAGTATCCAGAGATACTGTAAGAACTAGCACAGCACTAATATTACATTTTAATGCAGATATCGGCTGATAATATGGGTAGGTCGATAATATCGGACACTTCATATCCTTATTCCCTGAAGTCAAACAGCAGAAATAACAGTGTTTTTTTTCCTTTACTAAATGAGGCACTTTAAAAAATCTGTGCTATACATTTAAACATACCCACTTCTCCAGGCACTACTACACCACTGACCATCACAACCCCTAACTCTAACCTACTGCAAATCTAATTCTAACCTTAATTAAAAAACAAGTCTTAACCCTCACACAGCCCTTTGAAGGAGGTGCAAGAAAGTCCTCACTCAAATGTCTTCAGCAATTTAACATTTATATTGGTCCTCACTCTGCTAGCCATACAAGAATACACACACACACACAGAGGCATCGCACTCACTGTCAATATGCATTCCCTAAACCCCCACGCTAACCTAAACCATCTTAAATACGTAATCCAAATCCACCTATACCCCCCCCACACACACACACACACAGACACTTACCCCATTACTTACTGCAGGTGGGTGCTTGTCTTGACTTCTCATGTAGTCCTTTAGAAAGTAAAAAAACATTCCACAAACACAGAAAAGTAACATGACATCAGTAGATTTACCTTTCTGTAAATTCTGAGTTACTACAAACAAAGAGCCCTGATAAGACCTAACTCGTCAAGATAAAGAACATGCTAGGAATTGTTAGGTGCTAGACAATTTTGTGTGAATGTGAATGTGTGTGCGCACGTGTGCGTGTGTGTGTGTGTGTGTGTGTGTGTGTGTGTGTGAGAGAGACTCATTTGAAATACTTCTTAAACAAGTGAGTTTTCAAATGTTTTTTAAAGGTGGTGATAGTCTCAGCTAGTCGAGTAGAGCAGGACAAGTTGTTCCACCAGCCAGGGACAACAAAGGAGAATAGACTTGATTGTGATCGGAGACCCCATGAGCAAGGAATTTTAAATCTCATTTCATTTGCAGATCTGAGAGGGCGTGCAGGAGTGTAGCTTACTAATAGCGTATAGCTTATAATACATTAGTGCACAAGTTAAAATAAAGGGGATACTGAATGTTCCATGCTTCCATGCTCAGTGTGCCACACTAGACTAGTGGGTTTAGAAGTTTAGTGGATGGATGAATTACCATTCATCTGTTCTAGGAAAGTCCAACCTAGTAATACAACTGCATCAACTTAAAGCTGAAATGTTTTCTGTTAAAATAGAAGTGGACAGTACTTGGGTGCATGGCAGAATTAGGGACCAGAGTCCTGTATTAGTAATCATCAATTTGATTTCCCCTGCCCACTGTAACAATCTCTGGTCACTCCCACATTTAAAATAATGGAGAAAGCAGCTCCCCTCAGACCTGACAAGAGCCATTCCCAAGTCTCACTATACCCAGCTCACCTTTGCTGCACACACATCATGGGCTCCGTTGATGAACAGATCCTGAGTATCTGCACAGAGATAAACACAGCAGTCACTCAGTAACTGAACAGTTATTTTAAAGAATCTTGTGCATTAAATGGTTATTGATTGTTATAAAAGTGATACATGCTGGTCTTGTCATGTGACATAATGAATCTTAAGTGACTTACTATTTTCTAACATTTCCATGTGGTTGTGGTGGCACTGAAGTGGGATGTCCACACTGGAACCCAGAAGGAGCTCACTCAGCCTGTCCACTGTGGAAACACACATAGTTTGTATTGTTATTTAGATCATATCACTGTTGCAACTATTCAGACAAGAAATAAAATAAATTATCTCTACAGACCATTATGGCTGCAGTGAGAGTTAGTTAAGGAGAAAGAGTGCATGAATTCACGTGAGAGATCTGCAGACTGGTTCTAAACTCAAACTGCTTAGTATCTCACAGTCTGAGCTCTCTGCTCAGCACAGCCACTTTCTCATCCAAGAACATGCAGAAGTCATGACAAAGTAATGCTAAGTTAAAGATGATTACAGTTCTTTGAATATAACTGAATACTTGTGCACTGTCACTGTAACGATGAAGTAGGAACATCAACAATAACTCAGAAGTCATGATGATTCAAATACCTTACTTTAATTTATATATTGTTCTTGCATTAACACATGCATGCGATGCTGTTAATTCACATGAAGTCCTAATAGTTCATGAAGTATAACATGTATGAATTCATGATAATTCATGTACTTTTACCATGAAGTGTGTACACTATACAGGTTGGTGTAGTTTGCATTAGAGATGTGATCACACCCAGTGCAATAATAATTGAAGGCAAGAGTGAAATTGATGAAATTGATCACAGCATTAAGATATGTGGCAACTGGGAAAATGCATCAGTGCAGCAGTGATGACATGTGTCTGTTGCAACCCTCCATCAGCAGTGATCACACAAACTATTCCGGCGCTTTCACAGTTTCTCGTTGTGATGCAGCTCAGTTGTCTCCACTGGACGTTCACACCTTGCATAGCACACTGCCCCCATGTTGTTGGTGTAATTGCACAACCCCATCATCACACCATCAATAAGTGAAGATATTTTTGTGAACAGAAAGAGGCTGACGGCATAGGACTACGCCTTAATGCTGCTACTTAAATAGCCTGGCAAGAGATCACATTATTGTTGAAAGATGAGCCGATCATTTGCCTACTGTTAAATTATGGCTTGTAAAGTATTCTACAGTTCACTTCTACAGTCCAATACATAAAATGTGTTAATACTTAAAACTATACCTTCCATGTGATGCTTCTTATGACTATAGGCACAATTTTATATAACAAACAAAGACCACAGAAGATTAGGTAAAGGTAAAGACTTACCTTATAATCACACATTTTCTGTTTTGCAGATACACAAACTAGTACTCCATTGTAACTCACTTCAAACTAGTTCCTCATAAAACACTATAACGCTATTCTGAAACTTTATTCAACATTTGCTTTTCATAATGTCCCTTGTAGCCACTGACCAGTTCAACCAAAAATGATCTTTTGAATGGTGCATTCAAAGACTACTATGCACCTATGTTGCGCAGAACTAGTGACAAGACACTTACCCTCAGCTGTGGCATCCAGTAGGAGTTTCTCCGCACGGGGAGCCTGGGGTGTGTCTGCCCTGAACAAGTAACGACTGATGGGAGGCTGTAGACTCTCCTGACCACTTGTTAGCTCTGCCAGCTCACAGAACAGAGTGACCCTCTCCTGCAGGAGCTCCAACATTTCCCGGTCCTTCTGCTGGAGGTCAGCTATGAGAGGTGGGTGTAGGTTAAATTAATCATTCATATGCACACGATAACAAAATCTGTCTGTTCTTACTGTGTGTGTCTTACCCTGATAATCTTCCAAAGCCTATCGATTTTTACTTAACCCTGAAAGCATAGTGGCTAACCATAACCCAGATGTCCCTGTGCATAAAAGTCAATTAAACCACAATGTTTCCAGCCTGTAACTGATCGTTCTGATGATGGGTCTGACTTACTGCTGCTATCATTTCAATGGTGTCAAGTAGTGAAAGTCCATCAGTTAGTGACGCCAAATGGTACCTTTAGTGTTGGTATTAAGACGCCAAGTGGGAAGTGTCATTACACGATGCTGTGGGAGGGGAGCGGAACAGCTCAGTCCCAGGAGGAAACCTAATCTTTAACACTATAATTATCATTGCATTGCAGCACAGCACACATTACCTAAGTGTCAAAGACAACTGTGCTTAGAATATTCTTAATTATGGTGGCTCATCCTCTAATGTGCACACAGTCTTAAGACACAACATTATATGTATATACTGTATTTAATATGCAGTATCAAAACACTGACTGAGTGCAGTGAAGTGCCCCTGTCTAATGGGCTGGTACCATTCTAATTGCAATGAATGGCCACGCCTGTTGTTCCTGTGGCACGCTCATTCCCCTTGATGGATGACCTCTCGCGATACACTGACGATATTGAAAGATGAATACTGAAGCTCAGGTACGTTTTAAATGATCAAAGAGTTTACATGACACTCTATGAGCTATTTTTTATGTCTGTCGTTAACATGCATTTTGATTAGACGTGCACTCATTCTTGACACCTAAAGGCAGTACATCTCCTCTCCCACTGGGGCACACGGTGTATCACCTACAGTTTATACCAAAGTGGCACAGCGGACAAAATTGTCTCATTGCACCGCATGAAAATACCAGTTCATTTATAAAGTAAGTAAAATGCCATATTTTAAGTTATTTCTTTGATTTCATCATGAATGCTTGTCTCCTGACCTTTGAGTCTCCTCAGATGGGCTTTGTATTCAGTCTCTATGAGGGGGAACTCCTCTCTTGATGGGCACCTGAACAGAAAAAAGTACACACCACACCAATATTGTTATTATATATTTTTGCTCTTAAACACACATAAATGTTTTTACTAATTACTGGGGATGTAAAGGTTTACTGGCACCTATCAGACTTTCATTCAAGAAGCACAGCAACAACAACAGATCAAGTCATGTTAAAGAGTTCAAGGAAAACAGTTCATCTGTGTGGAACAGTAATCAGGCAAAAAGGAGAAGGAAAACAGAGACATAGATGTATACTGTATATACTGCATGTGTTTGGACTGTGGGAAGAAACCAAAGCACCTGGAGTAATCTACACAGTGCATAGTAAGAACATATACAGGCCACATAGAAAGAGTCTCAGCCAGCTGGTTCTACGAGGCACAGTCTGGTTTCATTGATTGGGATCCAGGTTTGCTAAGTTCACTGCACTTACAGTAACTTATGTTGATATTATTAGTCAAGAGATTTGATGATGTATTCAATATGGATGAGAACAATACATTTCTGTATGTTACTAGTTAAAAATGTATGCAGTATTGTAGAAATTGAGCACTAGCACTAGGATAAGACTCAAAAGCAAAAGCTCCACTCAATTAACAATTAACATTTCCATGCACTTCACCCACTCATTTCTTAACAAACACCAACCAAAGCCTCTCATGCCACTCTTTGCCAGATAGGTAAAGCTAATGTTTGCATGTCTTCCAGTCTGTTTGCATGTCTTCAGCCTCCAACTCTTCTGCATCAGCTTGACCCCTTGAGTTTGTGAGTTATGTCTATATTGAACTGCATTCTGTCTCACTGGATTTTAGATTCTGGTTGTATGAAGAGGATTCATGATTTGTGAGATTGGACTTTGGATTCTAGATACTGGTTTATGCACTGCACTCAGGGCCACAAATCTCTGTTTCCCCATCTGTGTCAGGAGTTGCACTTTGCTGATGGAGCAGGTGCATGTGCTTATTTTCCTGCACAGCTGAGCACTTATGCAAACTTCTCACCATCTGTGTCTCTTGCTGAGTGTGTGTGTCTCTGAGCAACAGGGGCACCAGGCCTGAACTCAGCCATCTCACCTGCCTGTGGCTCTGCAGAATGGATGTTCATTAATGAAGCTGAAACTCCATTTGTTATTTTTACCAGTAGATGGAGCATCAGCACTAAAGATGAAGCTGTTAGCTGAATCCCAGAGGTGTGTTTGGTGGCGACTGGACTTGCTTTTAAAAGAACCTAGAACAAGAACTTAAACAAGACCAGTTGCCACTGAACAGCATCTTTGGGATGCCCATGACCTGGATGACTGAGAATCTTCACAGATATGAATGTTTTGTACACAGTACCCTATAGGCAGATTTTGGTGAATCCATGCATTTTACCAACCTCAGTCTATAAACTCAGAGTTGCCAGTGTTCCCAAAATATTATTAATAAACTATTGTTATAACAGCCTCTAATCTGCTAAACTGTAGAACCCAGCTGTGAAGGAGACCACTGCTGCAACAGTATGAATGACTGTGATGCACATCACATGTTAGAGTTCAGTAAAGGATCACATTTTATCCAGTAGTATTTTAGCTGATACTAAACTATTAAACACCGACCTCCAATGACATCTACAATGAATATAGTTGTAGCTTTCCTGTCTTCCAGTTGAAACAGGTGTGGATGAATAAACAGACTGCAGACAGGCAGCAGGTGCATTTGCCTACTTGCTGACGGTGCGCTGGATGTGGCGTATCCAATTGTTCTTGTCTTCCTTGGAGGCAGCATGGAACTCATACATTTCAGGAGGGGAGGAGTCACTGATGATGAACATGCCCCTCTCCTGATTGGCTATGTCCCTCACTATCAGGTTCTGAAGGGACACCACTGGAGGTTTGTCCTGGGTCACGCCGCAGTGGATTTTGTACAGTAAAATAATACAGAAAGACATAGGAAAGGTCACAGAATGATATGAACAGTTTTCTTTCTAGTTCCAGTACGTGTGCAAAAACGTCCCATCAATGAATTCAGCAGTAGTGTTACTTACCATACTTGGAAAGATGTACCTCTGGTCTTTCTCCTGCAGAAACACCAGGATGTCTGTCATCAATAAGACCTGTATATCTACACACACACAAACACACACACAATATATATCCTGTGAAGTTGTATATATGGAATACATACCCTTACCCAAACTTTACACACAGACATCTGTTCTCACAGTAGTGTGTACCTTTGAGCCGGGATCCTGGTGTTTTCCAGAACAGGATTCCTTCGTGAACGAGTCTGCGGCGGAACAATTCTCCAGGTTTGAAGAGTCCACCATCCCTTACTCTAGCCTCAGCCCGGGGATCCAGCTTAGACTGGATTTCTTGCAGTCTCTGTGTTTTTTCCAAATCCTCCATCTGCCAAACAAAATACAATACAAATATACAGCAGAGGACATCACTGGATAAGAATTTCTGTTCTCTTGCACACAGGGTGAAAGATCTCAGTAGAAAATTCTTCCTACAACCTCTAAAAGGCTGACCAGAGACTGAATGCATGATTAAGATAACAAGATCAAAAATGATACTAATACTTAAGGCAAGTTACACAAATGTGGCTTATGGATGTGGGGTGGTACCTGCTGGTCTATTGAACTAAGCAGTTCTCTGACCATCATGAGACACTGGGCCAAATAAGAAGCTTCATCTTCATCCTCTGGAAGAGAAAGAAACAAACAAACTGGGTAACTGTGGTAGTGAACTACAAGAACCATGTTAGTGATATTATTTAGCCAGTAACCTTCAGTTATGTTATGTTAGAGACCAAGACATTTCTATATGTGAACAGTTACAGTTCTACTCTGACAGGATTTTCATGCAGGTGCAAAAGCTTTGGATAGTGGAGTAGAAAATTAAAAAAGGTTGTAAACAAATGGTGCAGGAAGAAAATGGCCAAAAGGAACAAAGCATTGGTGCCAAAGTGTGAATAATACACAAATGAGCTGCCAAAAGCTGTTGAAGCAAGTAACTGAATCTCATATTTTCTGCACACAGGTCTGTTGTTGCCTCGGTTTACTTTTTACCTGTTGGCATTTTCTCCATGTGCAAACCTGCTTTCATTTCATTTTGCAGTGAAGAGTTGTATATTCCCATGTGAAAAGAAGCAAACTGATAATAAAGCTATCACCATTGTGGATCATTTACCAGTAGTGTTTTCCAGAATGCGCTGGATGAGGACAGGATACTTGGAGATACGCTGAGTCACCAACAAGATGCACTCCTGAACACCATGGCAACGCAGCAAGGGTCCTCGACTTACCCGCTGCCGAGAAACAGAGACGATGAAAAGAGATTCCACATCTTTTAGAGGCTGCCTTTTTTTGCCTATTTGGCTTCTATAAAATTTAGAAAATGTGTCTTTTTGAGCACAGTGTCTTTGCTACTATCATTTCTTAATTTCCTTAGTAATAACTGTTCCTTTTGTCAGATTGCCAACCTGCAATAGTCCCGGTCATTTCAGAACCTGTCATGTCAAAGCATGTCAAGCAATGCTCACATATCGTGGATCAAAGTGGGTCAAGTAGGGGTGAGTTTGCAAATCTCTCTCCTAAAAATGTGGTTTCTGTATAATTAAACTGCAACAGCACATATAATGTGAGGCAAAAAGAATTTGTGGCTGGATTAGTAAAAATGACCTCTAAACAACTAAACTGAATCACAAATGTGCTTCTGTGGGAAACATAACTGCAACCAGATTACGTTTTGTATTAATATAATGATCATGTGTTTACAATTAAAGTAAATGACAAGTTGCAAATACATTGCTTACTTCTGAAATGTCTTAGTATCTGTGTTTTTTCAACAAGCGACACACAAAAACTCCTCTACCCACCAGTCACTGGAGGTTTTTGGGTGGGTGTTTAATATCAGTGGAGCTATGGAAATGTATCATTAATACATTACACCTTGTACTGAACAGTGGCAAGAACAAGTAAAGGAACTAATTTCCTGGTTTTCTGAATAGATTGGTCATGAAATGTGATCTGATCTTCACCAAAGTCATACAGTTCAACAAGCACAATATTTATTATTACATTTTCTAAAACAAATACTGCTGATCTTTCATGTCTTATTGAACACACCCATTAAACATACAGAGTGATGGTGGAAAACCTAAATGAAACAGTGTGTTAATAACTGGTTGACATTTAGCAGCAATAAACTCAAACACACTTTTCCTGTAGCTGTGGATTAGACCTGCAGTAGGAACTTTGGACCATTGAATTTATGCAGAAGCCATGCCATTGCAAATATTTCACTTCACCATATTATATCAAAGGACACTGTAGATGTACCTAAATCATTCTGCTTCACTGGTTGCACACGTATCTCAAGCTAAGCCCAGATGTGTAATGATTTGCATTAAAGCTGCATAGAAAGGAAGGGTGGTGGTCTGTGTTTCTTGTAGGCATTGTGTTGGTGAACACAATTAGTGTTACACCATTAGTGACTGGTAGAAACAAAAACAAAAAGTTGATGTTCTGCACCTGTTCTCATGGTGCTGTGCTGACTGCAAATCACACAGTGATTGAGAATGAAGACGTAAGAATAGATGCACAGTGACCCAATATAACTGTCTAAAGGTTAAAACTCCTCAGGATCAGGAGTGAATTGGTGTGTGTGTGTGTGTGTGTCTGTCTCACCCGTATAAAGCACTGGAACCTCTTGTCTCTGGCCAGCAGTTCCTTGTACAGTTTGACAGCCTTCAGGTGGCGGCTGCAGAACTCAGCGTAGGTTTTCTGCATGTCATCTGCACACTGTCCTGAGAACTGGCAGAAACACACACACACACACACACACAGTTGTTTCGTTCGTGAATGTCAGTGAGAGAGAACAAAAAACATGACAAAAAACATCTGCTATATATTATTTACAACAACAGCACACACAACTAAAAGTTTAATACATAAATACAGTCTTTCACTTCATGAAACACTGAACATGTTACAGTATGTGAGACAGTCACCTGTTCTAGTACTATATCTCCCAGCTGGTGAATGGTGAAGTTACGGCAGGACCCGGGCTGCAGGCTGTTGTGGCGCCGCTGAAGCAGTTGTGCCAGGAAATGAGAATGTATCCGGATCAGATGGTCCAGACAGGGGAACATAGCATTCACGGTGCTGGGATCCAGCTGAAGCTCCTCCAGCATGCCGTGCCGGAACACCCTTTCCATGATGTACAGGGTTCTCATGTGGTGCAGCTCTGTCTGAATCAGCTCTGAGAAGAACACACACACACATCATAATCACATAACACAGTGTATTAATCACGCATGCAGTGAGATGAACAGCACTTTAGAGTTGTCTCACTACTAGCAGAAGTATAGTCATTAGTATGTAGTACTTTAATATAATATATTCTGCATATACATGAAATATCTGTCCTGTGGTAAAGTAAAGATATAAGTCAGTAAACCACAGCTGAAGAATTGATGATGTTCTTATCACCATAGATGACATCCTGCCTCTTGATGTTGTTTTTGCGGTGTGTGTGCAAATAACTGCTGTCCACTGCCATGCTCCACGAGTCAGCCTTAAAGTCTTGGCCCTCGAGTTCTAGCTCTTCCAGCACTGAAGTGTAGTAAAGGTCCCCTAAAGACAAGGAAACCATCAGCATCCAAGATCACAGATATTTTAGAGCTCTATACTAAACTTTAAAGGTGTGAACACACTGCTTGTTGTGATACCATCATCATTGAGAGACTCCACTGACATAGCTCTGGCCCTGAAGCTGAGGGAGTCTGTGGACTGGGACAGGATCCTGCGCAGCCCCAGTGGAGAGTCATCATTCAGCGTGCTACAACACACAAATACACACACACAGATACTGCTGAAGCAATCTTCCACTCAAGATTATTAATCAACATAAAGATAGTTAGAATTCATTTGAGAGCCTCACTCTTAGTCTCTCAGATCAAACTGGAAAAGTCAAAAACCAGTTTTATTTGTAATAGTATACCGTCCTCCTGTCCCTTACTCTGAGTTCTTATCTGATTTAGTTCTTAGTACAGATAAAGTGATTATAGTGGGTGACTTTAACATTCATGTAGATGTTGATAATAATTCTTTGTTAGAGTCCATTGGATTTACTCAGCATGTAAATAAACCCACTCACAGTTTTAATCACACTATGGAGTAGAAATTGATCATTTAATAGTTTTTCCCCAAAATCTGACCACACAAACCCCACTACAGTAGATGTTAAACTGAAAAAGCATCTTTAATTTCAGTGGCATGTACCTACACAGAGGAGTCATCTTTACTTTACTCCTGTACGAGCTGGTTATCTTGTTGATTATCAACAATGCAATCACTTTATGAATTTCTTAGAGTTTATTAGAGAAAATAAATCATTAGATCCTCTCTGCAACTGGCTGATGGATCCTACAATAAGTCCAGAGTCTACCTCAGTCCACCTGCTTCTTCCTTGGGAAACTCATTGAATTAATTTCAACAGTCAAGTCATCTAAATCTGAGAGTATCTCTTAGACCTTTTACAGGTGTTTGCTGCCAAAGGTGGTTCAACCTGTTGTTAAACAGTCATTATAGTTTAAATGGGTGTGTTCAATAAAGACATGAAAGATCCTGGCCGTGTTTTCTCAATTTAGAAATACTGAATGAGTAAACATCCGTGAGTCTGACGAAGATCAGATCAAAAATTCATGACCGATTTATGCAGAAAACTAGTGCCGTTACTTTGCCATTACTTACATTTTCATTCAACATTAATACAGTGGATTTGTATAGTTCAAAAGTACATCAGGCCGTATGGTCAGCCCTCAAGCATTTTCACATTCTCCAATGTGGTCCCCTGTTGAAAAGAATCTGGACACCCCTGCTGTAGCCAGTCTGGAGACACTGTTGGCAGCAATACACACCTGAGCAATTGCAAATAGCTTTCCTGTCTAATGATGCCAAAAATGCCAAAAGCTAAAATCTATAGAAAGATCTAAACTCTGAAGAGAATCATGCCTTAGCTGCCCGTGACTTAGTTAAGGGACCATATGCTGTAGATTGTGTGAAAATAAGACTCACCCTGCAATGTTGTTGGTGGAGACACTCTTGGACAGTGACAGGCTGGACCGACCGCGGCGGGATCCCAGCAGGGTCTGTCGGAAGCTCTCAGAAGGGTATATGGCCGAAGTCGGACGTTCACGCATTCCTGGAGCTATGATAGAACAAAATGTTACAGGTAGAGAAGACAAGGAAGGAGAGTGATGAGAGAATGAAAAAGAGGAGCAGAAGGAGAAGTATAAGGACAGCCGAAACATTAAAGCATTAATGAGGTAGAAGAAACAAACAAGAGGAGGAGGAAGAAGAGAAGCTTGATCATGTAGAGGAAGATGAAGGAGAATAACTGGCAAAGAAAGGTTCTCACTCTTTGTGCGCAGAGTGACATTTTGCAAGGCGGAGTTATTCCTCATCAGGACTGTCTTCTGCTGCTGTGTGGACAAAGGACACAAGAGTTGACTGTATTTCTCTAACACGCTTTAAAGATGTCATCAAATCATGAAAGAAAACGATTCTTTCTAAATTTAGAGTAAATCTGCAAACAACATTGTGTTGATTTGTGGCGTAGCCTCTGTCTTACCCTCTGTTTCATTTTGGTGCAGTTTGGCAAAGTGTCTCGACAGCGGTTGTGGATGGTGACATTGCATGCTGGGAAAAATAAAGAGGAGGGATAACAGCAAACATAAAATACACGTTTCTTTTCTCGCTCCTCTGTTTCAGGATCAATCAGGCCAAAGAAGCCAGCACAAACTTCAAGCTCTGTCTCACTGCATTTATTTGTTAATACAAACTGACTAAATGGTTATTACTTGACTGCAGGCTGTGGCAGGTTGGTTGCTCCTCTACCACCTGTCTGTATATGTAGATACCAGTGTCACTTACTGGGGCAGCTGAGTGCCTCCTTGGCAGTAATACTCTTGTTGCATGCCGTACAGAGCGTGGTTCCCGACACTGTCAGTGAGGTGAAGAGGTGACCATTGCTGTAACGTGCCTCCCTCTCCCTTGCTGCCTTCTCTCGCTCCCTCATTCGCTCTCTCTCTTTATTCTGGAAAAGAAACAGAAACGGAAGGTGAAAATGATTTGTATGTGTGTGTATATCAGTGAAAAGTCACAGAGCACATCAGATGCTCTGTCATCAAAATGAGCAGGCTGTCATGGAAACAGCATCACTGCTTCAACTGTGGATGTAGCTGTGGCGTCTTGACAAATTACAGTACTGAGCACATTTGTAAAATCATGATCAGCTCAGCCTCTAAACTAGAGCTACAGCTGATATTCAGCAGCATAGTTACAGACACGGTAAGAGTTTGTTTCTCCATGCTGATGCCATAAAGAATCTTTCCACAGCTGTTCGGTAGAAGCTATACTCTAAATGAACTACTATGTAGCTGCTTGACTCCAGCTATCCCTGACCTGCCCACAGCTGATTACCTGGATCAGGTGTGTTCAGTCAACAAGAAGCTCTGCGACTGTTCTTGAAAGAACAAACAGAACAGCGTTGTCACATCCTTATGTTGCAGGAGTGTCTGAAAAGCTTCAACAAATACAGTATCCCTGTACATTTTAAACCGAGATACACGCTGAGGCAGAAACTGGTCAACCCCAAATAAAGCAATGTAGTATATTATGCAGTTCAATGCAGTGAGGAATGTACACACAGTATTTGTACATAGGAGAGACTAAATAACACCTTCACAAACGAACTGCAAAACACAGAGGAGCCACTTCTGTGACAACAATGTTCAGGCTTAATGCTCAGACTGACAGAGGCTGTAGTCTAGGGGTCCCACGTGTTCAGGGGCCCTGGATTGTCCAGATTATTAAAATTTTTTAAAAAGAAAAAGAAACCCTGACGTTTATTGGCCAATAAGCAGCAATTTTAAATTGAAACAGCTGACTGGGTAGACATGATGAGTAACTGCAGCATATCGGCAAAATGTCAGAAACATAATATCTTATATATTTATGTGTTATGTTTCATAAGAGCAGCGAAGAACATCTGGACTCATCATTTGATCAGATCGGCAACTTTGACTTTGATTTTGACAACTTTGAGAGTGTTGCAAAAAAACATGTCCTCAGCTGTGTCCGTACATGACAAAGTGAACACAAAGAAAAATGAACAGCTGATTCCACTGAATCCATCGGACTGCGAGAGATCAGGCCCAGCTGTTTATATCGTCATCACAGACATACGCAAGTTGACTCATCAAGACTTAGACTGCTGCAGGAAGAAAGTTAGACCATGTTTGTGTCCGGATATTTATGACCCTGTCTGTAACGATGCAGAGCGGGTCACCTGTCTCTGATCTCTCTCTCTCTCTCTGACAGGAAAGCCACGAAGAAAATGTTAGCGTATTTCTTTATATATCTTACATTCTGTTGGTATAATTATTATTTATCTTTAACTTTGTACTTCTTATGTGGCATATATCTGTGCACATTTTGAATTGTATGGTGTTATTAATTAGTTTTATTTGCATCTCTCATGTAGTGACTTTGCCTCAGTAACATATTGTGGCCTGCCCTGCTGCCATTATTGCACCTGTCGGTTTAGAAATCTAAAAGCAGCAACTACTGTAATATTTGTATGCCTTACAACTTTAGAGTTGCTACTTACAATAAAGGTTGTTGAAGTATTCCTGTAGATGGTCCTTTGATCTAGTGCACCTGAGTGTGTGCATTTCTGCATTTCTCAATTTAAGGCACCAGACAGAATATGTAGAGGTTGGAACAAGAAACATGATTAATGTTTTGCATGTATTCAGATTAAAACAATACACGTCAATGACACAAAACTTTTTTTAATCAAAAATAATACAGAATCTAAGTTAAATGGATAAATGAAACAATAACTTTGAATGTTGCTGCATTTTCCTTTAGACAACAACATACGGGTTGCTAATACCACTGGTAGAAGCAAGAAAGACAAGTAAGCAAGAAAAAGCCCAAACAGGTAAATGATCAAGTCTAACTGAGGATGTTTTCACAGTTTGGACTGCTTGTCTGATTTATTTTCTGTTCGATCCGTTGCTGGACTGGCTGCCTGGACTCCAGTATTCCCTGACTCTATCTTTATTCTTTAGTCTTTATTCGCCTACACATTTGAAAGGAACTTTAAAGATTTTGGAACAGCTAAAAGTTCTTCCCATATTCTATATTATCTTCCTTCTTAAACACAAATTTACTATCGTTAGTCATTTAGAAATTCTCTTTAACTGGAGTTCTGACAATCACCTAAGACCTATCTGAACTGTATAAAGCAAATTATAAAACAAAGAAAAAAGTTTATACTCCATAGACTACTACTAGATACTTTAAAAACACTGATATAGGGACTCAAAGTAGTACTGATTCAATACAGTACAGGACAATGGATTGATTAAACATTAAATCATATAATGTTAATAGTAATAGATGTGGAGGTGGAAACTACTTCTATTACTATAAGATTCAGAATAACACAAATATACAGTATTAAAATTAGTAGAACAGCAATTTCAAACCAGCTCAATATGACCATGAATTTATGCAGTGTGCAGCAAAAGAATAGAGACCTTGGGAAAGAGAAGAGAGAAGAGAAGAGAGTTTCCAGAAGCTGAGAAGAAAATATGATCTGGTGACGCATGAGTTTTACAGATACCTGCAATTAAGAGGTGGTTCAAGTAGAGTGATGATGATCCAAATCATATCAGAATACAGAAAAAAATTAATGTTCTATAACATAAGAACTGGTAGAATGTATATACTCAAGTACTATAGTTTAGTTAGGTTTTATGATACTTTCAGATATCTGACAGCTTTAAATACTTTGCAGATGTAGATTTATAAAAGCAGAGTTAACCAATAAAGCGTGATGCAGTATATAGCTTTTAAATTAACCATTCGAATAGTTTTTCTACTTTAGCAAGGAGAAAAGAGCTTCATATAAAAACTAGAAAAGATGGATGGCAAAACATGCGGAAGATGCATCACCCGCCCACCAGTTGGCAGACATAGAGGGAAAAACCTGATTGGTTTCCTCATTACACTGAAGCTGAAAAGTAAACCATATGAGTTACCTCAAGGTACCTTACTTTCTGAGGCCCAGAAAAGCTTAAAATACTGTTAGTAGCGAGTCTTAATTGAAAAACACACAGACACATCTTGAGACTACCAGCACCACAACTGACATTTAATATATTGACAAGACTCAAAATGTCATTTTAAAATCTGAACTGTAAATCAACAGCACTGTAGAAAAGTGAATTAATTTTCCTAAAGCTTAAGTTCCACCAAAGCCTACACTACCTATACGTTATCAATTCCCCATACAATTACTCATAACAAGGAATCTTACAAGTAAAAGAGGTGTTCATTCTGAATGTTATTTACATACTGCAGAAAACTTACTTCAAAACTTAGTCCTCAGTTAGAAGTATGTTCTGTGTGACCCTTCAGGACTCCCTAGATAAGGTCAAGGGTAATCCCCTGTGTGTTCGTTTGTCATCTGTTTGTGTTGATTTTCTCCTACTTCTCAGCTGAAGGTGTCTACGCTGAAAGAGGAAGGTCACATGATAATCACATGAACACATCTGTCAAAGCAGAAGTGAGAGTGGACCGACTGCTACAGAACACATTTCCTCATCTTAACTATAGATGGACTTTTCATTAGATTTTATGTTTATGAAGCAAAATAATATGGATGATTGTGGATGTTACAGTAGAAATACTGCATAGTAAAACATCAAAGAGGAATTTTGTGTAATTGACAAAGTTTTTTCTCTTGAACATAACATAAATACATAAAGTATTTATGTTAGTTTTGTTAATTCAACTTAAAGTGTCTGTTTTTTTTATTTTTAAACCTGTGTACAACCACTACTACTGTTGGATGACATATTAAATCCCAGCATGTTTTAGTTTGTAAAGTAAAACTATTTATAATGGAACCTTCTTCTGTGTCTTTTTTGTTACTTACGAAACTGTTTATTTTCATAATAATAAAATTTATCATAAAGGATGATGATAATAAAGGCTGAATTCAGTCCTGACCCACAGTCACTGAAAGCAGCCTCAACTGTCTTTGTGATTTTGGTACAAGTTGACTACAACAATTGCAACTTCATCTCAAATGAAAAATGTATTTTTTAAACTGAAAAACGTACATGGAAAGAAAATCTGTCTGTAACAGTTTCCCGAGTTAGGTAGTTGACTGGGGTAGTTGACCAGCCAAAGCACTTATTTAAGACAAACCTCTGTTATCAAGTTGAACAAACTTAAAATAAGGGTCTTTATGTTGGACGTAGTGGTTGTAGTCTAATTAACACTGACAGTGGCAGCAGTGTTAGTCAACAGGAATCTTTTTTGGTAGAGCATGAGTGACAACAATTGCAGATTACAATTAGTAATACGATTAGTTTTAAAGTAAACTCAGTTCTAAGTAAGTTTACCTAAATTGCATGAAAACTCAGTGCTTTAGACATTTCTGAACGCTCTTTACTCAAAATCTGTAAACTTCCTTTCACATAATTTAAAGAGACAATTCAACATAACCACCTAACACAGCTCTTGGAGCCACTTTACAATAAACTCAGTACAAAGATTGTGACAAATCTGTGACTGCTTCCCCTATTTTTTTTTCACTTTGTGGGGGTAGGCACTGACTAACCTTTATCATAGTCAGCATTCTTATTGTGGTGAAAAAAAAGAAAGAGAAATTAAACACACATCATCATGAATGTCTTATTCAAACTACAAACAAACAAGAGTCTGTGTGGCATTAACCATTCAGGAATTACAGCCATTTTCATACACACACAATTTTGTGGGCTAATAAATAATGGAATAAATGGCTATCAAGCAGTTGCATGGCCAGGTGTGGCTTGCTCCCTCATTTCTCTGTGATTAATCAACAGCTTAAATGCCTGGAGGTGATTCTGAGTATTATTCACTAAAACTCTCAACATTAAGTCCAAAGTGGTGCCTATGCAAGTGAAGGAGACCATGATTAGACTGGAAAAACAAAACAAAACCATCAGAGAGTGGCCAATACAAGATTTGGAACATCACAGGTCAGCAACAGCAAAAGGCCTGGAAGACCACAGAAGACAACTAAAGTGAACCACGACATTCTGTTCATGGTGAACACACACACACACACACACACAACATCTAGTCAAGTCAATTAGTAGAAGAGGTAGGTATGTCATTGTCAAAGTCTACCATCAAGAAAAAGCTTTATTATATAAATACAGGCATGTCACAACAAGGTGCAAAACACTGGTAATGCTCAAGAACAAAAAGACCAGATTACACTTTTTACAAGTTCTGGAATAAGATTCTTTGGACTGATGAAACCAAGATACAGGTTAATCTTGGTTTTATCAGTCACCAGGATGATGGGAAGAGAAAAGTATGGCAAAGTAAAGGAACAAGCCAAACCATACCACAAAATGTGTGGTAGTGTAATGTGTGGCACCAATAAAATGGTGGAGGCAGTGTTATGGTATGGGTATGCATGACTGCCCAGTGTTAACTGATGACCTGACTGCTGATAAACGTTTGAATGTATGGGACTGTACTCCCTGCTCAGATTCAGCCATATGCTGCAAAACTGAAAGGACACTGCTTCATATTGCTGATGGATAATGATTATCTTCACTGGCCAAGTAAGACACCTGATCTCAGCATGGTCATGTCGATAGATTCTAGACTTCAGGCAGTCAAAAGATTTTTGTTCAGTATCAAAGCAATCCTTGTAGTTATATTAGTTTTATACATTTTAATATTCATTATTTATGAGACCAGCAAAATGGGTTTTGTGTATAAGAATGGCTATAATTCTATAATTCTCTAATTCATCCTTTAATCAAACCCTTTGAATTAAAACTGAAAGTCTAGACTTATTTTATATCTTGAGTGATTTATTTCAAATTCAATGTGTTAGTGTACAGAGGCCAAAAGCCGAAAAACAGTTGATCTTTAAATGCACATTGTTGGGAAGGGAAACCACCACCTTTCTTTGGGTCCAGTCCCCTGAACTTGTAAAAATGTTTGTCTCTCTCATAAGTGGGCTCTGAGCTCAGACTAATCAAGTGTTGCAGTATTGCTCCTAGGCATCTCAGTGAGAGATGTTTGACGACTATAAATAGTTCTGCCTTAGAGCAGGACTCGATTTATGAAGCCTCCCCCACCTACTTTCAGCATACAGAAGGACAACTCCTCAATGTACAATGTGAATAACGCTACCACAGAAAAATCCCACCTTGTAGTGAGACTTTTCTTCATTACATGTTGCATATTAATAATGATCAAATCCACAGGTGATATACATACATAACTACACACAAATAAAATATAAAAGCAGCACACAGCCACAATACATAAGAACACACTGTGTTGAGATGAGGAATTTTCCTCACTAGGAGAAAACTTAACTCAAAGTCAGAGCCCACACATACAGGTAAAAATACCAACCTGCCGGGACAATGGATTTTTATCTCTGTATTTTATTGCAGACTGGTCAGTCAACAGTGCATCATGACACACAACTGCCAAACAAACCTCCTCTCTGTCAGGGTCTGTAATATTAGCCTAAGATCAGCTCAAATCTGTAGGTAGAGACTTCTGTCCCTGTTTTCTCCAGTGATTTATATCTGGATTATACGAATATCACAGAAACACAGCATGATGTTTAGACAGCACTGAATAGAATCAGAGATGAATAGCTTTTTCTCTCCCTCACACTGGCAACCTTAGTAAAATTATTTGACAGAAACATTTAATTCTAACGTGTAAATCAAAATAAAGTGCAACGCTTTTTTCATTTGGAACAAGCAACCCTTTCCTGGTCAGCTGCTGAAACTCATCCATTACCTCATCATCTCCTGACTTGATTTCTGCATTCTTCAGAGCCTCCGCTCTGCCAACATCCTCCAGAACCAAGCACCAGGTCAGGGTGAAACCCACCTTACTCAGAGTGCATGTATTTATCTGGATGTGTGCATTTAGATGATTCAAACACACATTGCTCAGAACAATATCTCGTAACTACAACAATTCCCTTTGTGGTATATTACAGTCACAGTGATAGGCTGAACTCTGAGTAAGAACGTGTGTGCCCTTCTTCCCAGTGCATGGTGCTTATACATTAAATAATAAAATAATGATTGTAGTCACTGAGCACAGCTGTCTGCTGTATGTGTGCATTGGCTTATCAGGTGTTCCACTTTGAGGACAGCTGTAAGATGCTGTGAGGATAGAAATGGTCCAGTAACCCAGATTGATTCCTAAAGGGGCAGCTTAACACCCTGGGTAATTTAAGATTAGCCTCACGCCACACATGTAGTAGTGACACTGCGGAGATAAAAGGATAAAAAACGGGAATACATACAAACACATACAGGAGGATCCCTGTGCTGTTATCCAACATGGCTGCTCTTAAGTCTGATATAACACACATAGTCCTACACATTTCATCTGCGAAATCTGTTTTTGTCAGAATTGGTGCATTACAGTAGTAAACAGCACATAAAGATGGTCTGTTTTGTACAACCATATGCAACAGCTAACTCTAAATGACTAGCATGCATCAGCTCTGAAGTAATTCCAGAGAGCATGGTGCTTTGAGGAAAACTGGCTCACTTAAACATGGCTGTCATCACAGGAGCGTCTCTTGTCCTTGAGATGCAGATGGACTGCTGAGCCCTGCCCTAAGACCTGGCTCTCTGAGCTCATGTGAAGATTGTGATGGGGTAGGAGTTGTCCATCTGCATGTCAAGGACAAGGGTCACTCCTTTTAAGACTGCAATGTCCATATTCCGAGAAGACAAGGGGTTTGAAAGAGGAGTAAAGAAGCAACATCAAACTGGAACCACCATCACTTTACAGAGTCTATGGCAACACTTATTGCTTATGTACAGTGCAGTCACTGAATATCTTCCAGGCAGTTTAACAGTACACAACAACACTTGTGACCCTCATGACACTCATGATGGTCAGGTGGGACCTCATATGACCTCAACAATTCCCCGAGCTGACTCCACTGAGGTTAAATGCCTGGGGCTCCTCAACCTGCCGGTCAGAACTGAAGATGATCTTTCGGAGTTTGAAACATCTTCAAAAACCTCTAACAAGTCCAGCTGCCATGTAGCAGCACATCTGAGAATCTCCACAGACATTAAACGTGCAGAGTTCCATAGCTCTCTGTGAAGCCATGATCAATATAAGTGTACTGGTGAATCATCTTTCTCTTTTGATACAGCCAGAGGTCACCTCTGACTGTAGCTTGCTCCTCGACTGTTGTCCAATTTGCTATGTGGGCTTTTGTAAATGCAAGACAGCTAGCTTGCTGTGCTAAATACAATGAGCACTCTGTTAATATGGCTTCACTCCTATTTGCACTGTGCCCTCATTCTTGCAAGACATATCTTTATGCAAATGCATAAAGATAGAGGCACAGCAGGTGACAGGTGGAGATGACACACAGCTAATGGCTCACAAGTAGAACAAACTATATGATTACAAACAGTAATAATCTGCCTAACATGTGTGTTCCAAATCTTTAATACATGTAGCCTTGAGTACTTTACTTAATATATATTTATTTAGACACACATTCTCAGAGAAAGCAGTAATATCACACACACACACCCACTGCCATTTCTATGGCAACAGTTGCTATAGTCAAGTATCCAGTGAGCAAGCACACTGTGTACAAGTAATCAGACATATACACCACCTACATTCACAAATACATACAGTACAGCCTGCATATCTAGATTAGAAGTGATGTGCAGCCATAGCAGCTACAGTACATCAAGGGCCCTATGGTGTGAGGGGCCTGTGCAACCACTGTGTCACACTGAGGCCTGATGTGTGCAAGAACGTTATATATAACGAGAGAGATATAACGAAGTTATAGAGAAAAAGGAAGTGACACAAACGGAGACAGGAAACGACAAACATCTTACTAGTACACTCTACTTATCTACAATAGGAACATACAGTATAGTCAGTAAGTTAACTTCTTCTTCCAGTTAGTGAATTCCCACACAAGTGCTGGTTAAGTGTTGTAAAACACAGTGTGGTGAACAGTACATGAAGTCAGTCACATGCCACGTCTTTAATCTTACACACAATGATGAACACGATGCCAACTCACCCGCAAATTGATTTCTTTCATCCTCTCTTGACGCAGTTTCGACAGATTGGTAACTCTGGACATTGGGACACCTGCGTTCTCTCACAGTGACACAATTAAAATGGCCGTCAGCAAGTGGTCAAATAAAACGTCCAGTATTTAAGGTTTGGGCTCTTCTCTGCGGATCACTCAGATCAGAGAGAGAAATTCAAAATCCTTCCTCACTGGCCAACTGCAGTGTGCTTCTGCTTCTAGTGAAGTGGCTGTTCCTGTGAGAAATCTGACTTCTGAATCATCACCACCCCCTCACACACACACATGCGCGCACACGCGCCCACACACACACACACACACAGTGTTCATCTGTCTGTGAATGCCTGCTATAGACTATTATTTGCTCTTTGCTACATCCCACTATGAAACCGTTTTCAAAATGCTCAGGTTTGACAGTAATTATTCACACTGAGACAAAAGTTAAACGCTTGTATCATCTTGTCATTCAATTTGTCATATCACACATATTACATTTATGACTGAGAGCAGAATATGCTGTAACCATGACAGAAACTCAGAAGCGCAACACAAGCATCCCAGGCTTCTATATTTGGTATGTGGGCAGGATATTTAAATGTGTGGTTAGATGAGTTCATTTTGGTGTATTGCCGTTAGTTTTAGTGGTAGAATTCTTTATGGTGCCAAGAAATTTGACACATTTTCTACTAGTTTCCCTGTAATTTCAATAGGTGACTTCCACTGTTCTCTCTCTTCAAACCTATGATCATCTCTTTCATAATCCAGTTACTACCCTCATAGCCCCTCATACTGGGATTGTACTGAAACTGTACCGCACTATGATGAAACAGCTCTCACATACGATGAAATGAACACGTGGCTCTTGTTATACTTGTGTGGATGAACATCAGTCAAAACCACCTTGTGGGGACATCATAACCTCTTAACCTCGAAAGGCTGTTTGAGGGTGAAGACTTGATTCAGTGTTGATATTGCTATGAAAAAGCTATGAAATGCAGTATTTTAGTGAGTCCTCTCGCAAAGATAGAAACATATACTGTATGTGTGAATGTGTGCGCTTGTTTGTGTGAATTTCCTCACTGAAAAGAGAGGAAGGCTGAACCAGTAAAGCAGGAAATGTTTCAACACAGTGCCATACTGTACTGGAATCCGGACACACGCTCTATGAAAAACAAGTGAAAAAACAGATGTACACATGCATGGTCCCTATGTAGACACCTACAGTCCCCAGAGGCTGGATCCAACAGTGTTCCTTTACCCCCAACATCAGGCTGATTTTCAGATATTAGTGACATATTTTATGATTCTGTTTGTGATGATGCCTTAACTTTTCTCAAAGTGCATTCTTACACAGACTTCAGTGAAACTTCTTGTTTGTATCAGCTGCTACCAAACTTGTGACAAACCTCTTCCTTTTCCTGTTCTGCTACCATGAGGTGGGTGTGGAAGCCCATTTCCGCCACTACAAGAAAAAAAATGAGAAAAAGTTTGTTATGATGGGAAAAAAATGATAACTTGAAATTATAAGATAAAAATAATCAAAACCTTAAACTAAATTTGAGAAACTAATTTTAAAATTAAAAAAAAGGCAAAATTTGGACTTTATCTCATAATTTAGATTCACTATTGTTTTTTTAATCATGCTAAACTTTTATTTATTTATTTTTTCTAGTGGCAGAAATTGGATTTCAGCTGGACGTTGTATTTAAGTTCAAATTAGCAAATGCTAGCTAGCATGCTAACATACCAAACTGAGATGCTAAACATGGTAAACACCGTACCTGGTTAGTATCATAATCTTAGCACTGCTACTGTGAGTCTGCTGTCATTGCAGCAGTAGCATGTAGCTCTGGGACTCCGGGTTTGGTATCTTGGTGATGCTCCCTCCCCAGCTGTGGCGGACGTTTAGCAATGTCGATTTTGATCCATATAACTATACTGGTGAATCATCTTTCTCTCTCATTAACATCACAGTCACCTCTCCCTGATGCTCACTCTTCCACTCCCCTCTTTGGACATTTGTAATGTTTTGCTACATTAAATAGAGTAAGCACTTTGTAGACATATCATTCCTCTACACTGCACTTTTCTCCTTATAAAATTTGAGTTATAGCTTAGTCTGAATAAATAAAGATAAATAGAGGTCAGGCCAACAGAAGCAGAAGAGGTGTGTAGTGATCCTAAACCTAACCACCTGTGGTCTTGGTTCACTCACCACCTCAGGGGTAATTAAAGCAGGTTAATTAGGTTAATTAGTCAAATAACAAAGACCAAAACAGCGTGCACATATACTTTCCTTTTACAAAAAAAAGAAATATATTTAAGTGTACTATTAGTATACTTTTTTTAAACTAAAAAAATATGCTTTTAGTTTACTTTTTATGTACTTTTAGATATACTAGACAAAATTACATTTAAGCATACTTGAAGTATAATAATAAGTATACAGAAAAAAAGTATAAGTACATTTTGCCCATCTTTGTACCTATACTTAACCCGGTATTCACTGTCGGGCCAGATCAGATACGTGGAGTATACTTACAAGTACACAGAAAGGTATAAGTACTTTTGGCCTATACTTGTAATTATACTTAAGTATACTTGATATATACAGTGAAGTATAAGTAGATTTGGTTTACATGTACTTATACTTAACTATACTTGGAGTATAGAGTACTTAAAATGTACAGAAAATATAAGTACATTTAGTACTTTAACAAGTACAAAGAAATACCCAGCATGCATTGTTTTATAAAGTTAAAACTCTAAGTAAGAAGGATGATCACTCAATAGATCTTTCCACTCTTACTAATTACTTAAAGAATACTGGCAAATTAACTATAAACACAGTTTTCTGCAAATCAAGTACTCTGATTGTTATGACTATTACACAACTACCTGGGGACCTGTGAAGTATTTGTTACATGTAAAAACAAATTACACATTTAAACTATATTCTAGTAACTATGATCAACTTAAAAGTATGTTAAAAGTATACTACAACTGATAGTATACTTGTAAGTTCAGTATTTGTACGTAGTAGTATTCTATAAACTGGAATGTAGTACATTCTCAGTGAACTAAAATAGTTTATATAATATACATAAAAGTTTTTTTTTAGTATACTTAAAGTATACTTTTATAAACTAAAAGTGGGCCAATTTAGTAACAAGAAGTATTATAATAGTCTACTTATACTAGAAGTACATTAACACAAGTATACAGGGTATCGGTGTCTTGTGCAAGGACACCTCGACATGTAGCCTGCCAGGACTGGGAATTGAACTGCTCACCCTTAGGTTTGAAGACTTTACCCATTGAGAAAGCATGCCGCTGCTAAGTTTACTCTTTTTTTTGTGAAACTTAAAAATAAATTAACATCAGTAAGTTAAGGTAAAATTTAACCAATCTTAGGAGATGAAAGTGGGTCAGAAAGAACTAAACTAAATAAACTGTGTTAAACACAAAACTGTATCAGTTTAGGTTTCAATGGGGAACTGATAACAGGAAAATAGTGAAGCTTAACCTAAGTGTTGAAAAAGGAAGTTCTCCGAATCTCTGCAGCAACTATAACCTGAGCTTATTAACCCACTCATTATACTCTAAACCTAATGGGCTCTTAATTTGAAATTCAATTTGACTTCTCAGGGGCAAGGTGTTCCCGTTTGGCATCAGGAATGGTTTGGCCCTTTCACAGATCAGGGCCAGATTTCATGGACCACGTACAGTCCCTGCTCCCTACTGAGGCCTTTTTTCGGTAGGAATTATCAGCATTTTTACTCCTTGAGGTCAATTAGAGGTGTACAGAGCCAAAATGATGAAAACTACATACATTACATACATACGTACATTTTTCCTTATGTTCTCTCTCTATTTTACACACCTAATATGTATTCAACTTATCTATACAGGGCTCTATTTCTGTGACATACAGTGTAACACTGGTAAGATAATATCTTCTTGGAACATAATGAGATAATTTCCTTGACTTTGCTGGTTTTGTCACAGCTCATCCCTTTGTCTATTTGTCTTAACAAACCTGAATCTCTGTCAGCTTCCCATCTAGCCACCAGATGTCCCCGTCTCCTTTCCTTTCCCAATCGTATCTTCTTTGTCTGTCACTCGCACACAGCTACAGGGTCAGTGCTGGGTCTCCTGTACATCTGACAGTGTGGCCTAAATGACTGTTCTCTCTAACTTGTAGTTCCTCCCCGTCATACCCAGTCACTAATATAAACTCTGTCGTGCGCTCACCTCGAACAGGAAACAATAACTGACATCATCAATGTTGACATAATTTTTCTCAGAACAGAATTGAAGAAATAATACTAATAAATACAGACACACCACACCCTGAAAGACATTTCTGGTGTATTCACTTTGCTTCAATGTTCACACCATTACAGTACTAACAAAGTTCTCTGGGTGTAGCACGTCTTAGTAGAGCATGGACATAATACGATACAAAAAGTCATACATACCATACTGTACAGACCCAGAGTGATAAAAAAGCACCATAGGAAGTGAGGCACAATAGAGGTGAGGGCTTTTATAAGTGCAAGTGGTTTCCCATGGCTGATTCACTGTCACCATCAGGCACTCAGTTAGCTCGTATACATACAACACACAAATGTCCTAAAACCAGTCAGACAACCTGGACACCATGGTTTAAAGAAATATAGATATTTACATTAAATACAAATTGGAAAAGGAGACATACTAAAAGTGACAGCAACAGCATGTAGCAAGAGCAGTAAGAACACATGATGACAAAGTAGACACAAGGAAAAAACATTTTCTCAAGCTATAAATTTAAATAAATAAATAAAACATAACATAAATACTCTTTTTGTACATATCTCAAACACAAACATGGCTATAAAATAGAAGCACAGGTAGGAAGATATTGCCATTCTAATTCTTTCTGTTGAGAGTGTGGACTAATGTTTTCAAGAGACCAGTTTGAAACTTTTGTTTTGCTGGTGCAGGTCCTTTTGTACTCAGCCAGTTCTATAGATGATCCATAATCAATGTGGAGACAGTTTTTAAACAGTGTTCATGTTTTGTAGGAGAAGCTCATTCACATGGTTGCAGCCTGCAACTTCACCACTAGATGTCACTAAATCTAATTAATAATAATTATAATTTCCCCAAGGAAATCAATAAAGTCTGTCACTATTATTTGTAGCAATAAAACGTGGTACATTAATTAACAAAAAATAGTCACAGGAAAGTGGATGGAAGGAGTACAGTTCAGGACTGTGACATTGAGTCCACAGTTCTAGGTCCTTTCTTTCTTTCTTTCTTTCTTTCTTTCTTTCTTTCTTTCTTTCTTTCTTTCTTTCTTTCTTTTACTGACTTTAACATGGTGCTGTGAACTAGAGGTGGGAAACCCTGCTTGTTTTAAGACTACTACAGTTTTAGATTACCTGTATTGGGTGTGTTCAGTTAATCTCAAGCTGGAAGAGGTAATCAGCAGGAACTTAAAGAAAGTCCAGTTGCCAATGCACATCACCATTGGCATCATGACATGAATGACTGAGAATCTTCACAGATGTAGGACAGGGATAGCTAGACTCACCCTTACCCTAAACCAAACAGTTCAATAATGCTGTAGTCACAAAATACTAATCTGTATTTGATATGGCAGTTTGGTTGCAGTTTATAGAGGACATGGTTGAAATCTTGAAAGAAGCGTGGCTTCACATGTCTACAAGAGGACCTGTTGGATCAGAAGCTTAAAGTGCTTAATGTGGCAACATCCCAATCAAAGTTAGATGGTTGTCTAACTTTGATTGGGATGTTTCACCTCACAGTCAAACCTGCAACACACGAATTGTTTTAGAGCAGAGTTCTGTCACAACAAACAATACAAATACACAGAAACTAAATAACCTTTAACGAGTTCAGATGTGCTCACACTTTCTGCTGTTCATCCCGGTGACAATGACAGTCTGTATGTCCACAGTGTCAGCTTACAAAAATACTTTGAACATATCATATAAACAGTTGACCTCCTTGGATGAGTTATTGAGTAATAGAAGGAAGAAACAGACTTTCCTCCCCTCAGTCACTATAGCAATGTGGAGAACTGTGACTGGTTGATACAGACCGAGTGTCCTCCTTCTGCCATTAGCTGTGTAAGTCAGTAGAGGTCTGTGTTGTTCTGTCAAGGCCACGGCTGCCAGCATGGAACACTGTCTGAGACCTGGCACATCCTGACCTGTTGTCTGTGAGGGACACCTTAGTGCTGTTCTGGCAAAAACAGTCCACAATCACGTCACTGTATGAGGGTGGGTGACCCTCAGTCCTAGAATTGGTATTAATGTTTCCAGAGTTGCTGCTCATGGCCTGTAGACTCTTGCTGTGTATGTAAATATCTGTGGGGTCAGTATCAAAGACAGTGGTGTTCGGAGGAGCTTGCACCGTGGCTCTTATCAGCTCCAGCTGCTGCTCTGGAGGACGGAGCTGTAACCTGCAGGGACCTTTGTAGGGCAGCAGCTCCTCCCCGTCTGACAGGCAGATGAGGGGGGGGAGACTGATCATCTCCTGCTGCAGGTAAGGGCAGATGGGCTGGAGGCGACACAGTTGGTGTTGCTGCAGGAACTGTGGAAGGCTGCTGTTTAGATGGCGACACATCACCTGAACACAAACAGAGAACAAAAGGACTGATTAAAATGACCAGACACAGGTAGTGAAGAGAGCCTAAGAATTTATATCACAAAAAAAATAGAAAGATAGAATAATGCAAAGACAGTCAATGAATAAGAAGACAAGTGTTTGGCAGGTATGCAGGTATCTGCAGCCTTTGTGATTTAAGCTAATTGTAGCAAGATACTGAAAACCAACCAACCCTAGGCATCAAATCAAAATATTACCGTCATTGTCAAAATAAAAAGAAATTACAGGGTATATACAGAAATCTTAAGGTTAAATTTAATACTTTTTAATACCTTTTTCAATACCTCCTGGATATTTTTTAATACCAACATGACATTGAACTGCAACTGTTTTAATCGACAACCTTTCTAACTTTTACACTGATTATCAGATTTATTTACACTGGTAGAGTACAACACAAGACTCTGTGACTTGAAAAAATCTTGCATTTATTTAACTGATGCTATCAAAAAGCAGTTTTTTAAGGAACGGGGGCTAATCCAAATCTGATGATGTACCCGGTTTTAGTGTCTCGACACCAAAGTGTTGCAAACTAAAGTTCAGCCAGTCAGTACAGTGAGGTTTATTCTCAATGAATGAATAATGAAAAAGATGCAACTGCCTAAAAGTATCAAAAATGCCCTGCAATATTTTGATATTTTGCTATACATTGATATATATAATATACAGTATATTGATATTATATTTTGTAATATTATATCAATATATATTTTTAAACCTGTATTTGTTACACTGCAACTTCCTGGGGTTGACTGCGATGGTCACCGGGAGATTTGCCGTTGATGCAGCCGCAGTGTTTGGTTTGGAGAGTAACGGTGGCAGCAGCACAGAAGTTCTGCACAGATTTGAGCAATAACCTCATGGGAGCATGGGCTGTCACAGATTTTGGAGTCAATTAAAATAATTATTCAGGTGCTGCAGTTGGTCTCCACCAACTGTAAGACTTCAGGGCATGATGGGAAATGCCTAGCTCTCACCTGATCTAAGGTCTGGATCAGCTGTTAGATCAATAACAGGAGTCAGTTTTCACTGTGAAGACTATTTTACAGAATCAATGATGTGACTTATCAGAAAAGCTGACTGTGGTATTTAACTAAACAGTTAAGTGATGGATTCCTTTCACATCACTAAAATAACATCTGCACTTGTGTTTCAGCCCTGACAGTCTAAATATCTGACAGATCAATAATGAAAATGTCTGCCTTGTGTTTCCAATGTTTACCCTAACATTATGTTATATTCATTGTATTTTCTATACAGCACCAGATCACAACAGAAGTCATTTAAGGTTTCCTTTCCTATAGAACAGGTCTGTACCCTGTTCTTTTATTAAACTAACAGCCTCATGTTATTTATCTTCTGTCATTTCTGTTTGTTGTGTTCACTACTCTCTGATCTCTGTGTCACGGGCGGCGGAGCTCCGCCCGGTTGCGACACGTACGCATGCACACCGGCGTTCAGAGCGTGCGAGTTGAAAAATATGTCTCATCAAACACCTTTAAATAATAGTTTGGTTGTTCTATTGACTGCAGTCATTAAAAGAAACACACTGACACCTTAAGGGTTTGTGTCGGAGCTTGAATACTGCTAGAAAAGTTAGAAACTGTCCGACTCAGAAGCGACTTCAAACCATCCCCCTGCCCTCCTGTTTTCCAGGTCAACTTCATCAACGTGCCTGGATAGAAAACTGTTCCTGAGTTCTGACTAGTACGGAGTGTTCACCTCCGTCCGCGTGATACAATACAACCCGAACAGTAAACCTGTCGGTTATTCTGTGCTACCAACCTGAGTCATGCAATTAAGAGTCATCAATTAAGCCTGTTCACACAGCCACAAAAATCTGGTAACTGGGAATAATCAGATATACTTCAGAAATGTGATAAATGTCTATGGTCTAATCCAGAAGCTAACAGGCTGTAAAATATGCTACACGCTGCCACTGTCCTTCATTTACTCTCCATGAGAGGAAAACGACGGTTGACTTTCGTACGACAAATATCTGCCCTGTTTGTTGTCTTTTGCCTTCCGCAAACAATGTGACTATGACACTTCCGTTTTCAACTATTTTTTTAAAATCCGCAGATGTAAAAAAACTAAATAAATCAGATTAACTTGTGTACATGCACCAATACATTAGAGTACAGGGGAGAAATCCAGGTGTCTTTATTCAATTTCTCATAATCAGATAACTGCTGTTATCTAATAAAGTCTATCGGATAATGCTGTTTACACGATCACTTAATAATCTGATAACTCCAGAAATGGGATAATGTCTCCCTCTGATCACATTAATCCTGCTGATCAGGAGGTCAAATCCAGATGCTCCCTAAAAACAGTCGATAAAGACGTTTGTGAACAACAAGGTCAGTGGATTGACTCACAGTCAATCCTGGTCATATGTTGAGGTGTCACTAGACAACATGCCATCATACATACATTTACTACTTCAATCATTCCTGCAGATCACACTCCCAGTTAAGCAGTCAGAGCATTGTCCAGCTGAGATCCAAGTCAGACACACAACCTGTCCCAAAACAGAACTCCACAAACCAGTCTCACGCTGGGAACACAGTCCCATAAAACCCGGACAAAGAGGAAACTTATTTAGATCCATTAGATACAGAGAAAAGCTAAGTTCCAGTCCACCAAACGACTGAAGAACATAGCAAGACAAAGGTCTCAGTACCAGCTCTCAAGTCTCCTCGAGTCAACAGTCTCAGTGAACTGAATGAATAAACTGCAGGGAGAAAGCAGCTTCCTATCTGGCCAGATAGAACAGACTCTGTCCTCCTTCCTCTTTATGAGGAAACAGCTCACTGTACCAGAGCCCAGTATGAATATCACACAGAAGAGAAGCTGGAGAATCGACACAGGGGCAACCGAGTAAAACACTGATCGCACAGTGACAAGCCCTCTGCAGGACATTTTGATCTTTTCTACAACATTCTCCTAGTTTTTCTGTAAAAATACAAAACAAATATTTCAGATCCTCTTATTTCCAGAGCAGACCCAGACTGACTGAACTGATCCCTCTGCCTCTCCCCCGCTGTGACAGATCAATATCTGTCTGTTTATTTACTAGGACAATGACATCACCAGACACCACACAGACCTCTCTTTAGCTTGTGAAGCACTGAAAGGAGCGCTAAGACTGCAAAGGTCACTGTGGATTTGAATTTTGTCACCAAAACGAGGGCAGTTAAAGTCTGCCATAAATACTGGTGTTCAACCCCATCAAAAGCCATCTACAGATCAATGGGAATCAGGCCAGTTTTTCAAAACATTATAAATCTGGTGACATTAACACAGAATTGCTAACACAACTGTTTAACCTGACATTTCCCAGAGTCCCACTACTGCTGAATACAACCAAACCTGCTCTCTGTGGGTGATCACAAAGTACAGTGGCTTGCGAAAGTATCCGGCCCCCTTGAACTTTTCCACATTTTGTCACATTACAGCCACAAACATG
>JAUYWH010000003.1:20226298-20245481 GCA_034779795.1 Ctenopoma multispine
AGGTTTCTAGGTTGATGGAGCAGTGATCCAGAAGATGGCAGTAATGCAACGGAACGGATGCAAGCTGCCGTTAAACCACAACGAAGAAGAAGAGGAAGAAGAAGAACACGAAACGAGGAAGAAGGTGGTCGAAGAGAGGAGCAGCCATTTTCGTAAGGTCAAAATCTGCAGTGCGGGGGTAATAAGGCACTTTTTATTAATCATATTTTATTTAAGCGTTAACTGAACTTTAGTAGAATCAGAAAACTGAAACGGGCATCATGACTGTGATGTTTAGAACGGGTTAGCTTGCTACCAGCATCTGGCTAACTTGGTACACGAATCGTAGCAAAGTTATGCAGAAGCAGGAAGACGATGGGACATGTTTCATGCTCTCTAAAGTCAATATGCGTCACTTAAAATAAAGCCGTAACGAGGAAGATATTGTTATAAACGGAAATAAACAACCGGGGCTGCACATTTCAGTTGCATGGAAAAGGCCACTTTTATCGTCCTCACAGCATCACGTCTACCTGCACAGTGAACCCCTTAACGTTACAGATATTCAATCAAGATAACAGCGACCACAAGTGGTAACAACCTGTCCTCGTCAGGGTCACTGGAGTGCTGGAGCCAATCTCAGCTGCCATCGGACGGGAGACGGTACACCATGGACAGGTCATCAGTTAGTCACAGGGCTGACATACAGAGACAAACAACCATTCACATTTGCACTCTCAGACATTTTAGAGTCACCAGTTATTCTAACATGGATGTCTTTGGATGGTGGGAAGAAGCCGGGGTACACAGAGAAAACCGTGAATGTAATATTTAGTCATAAATAACAACAAAATATAATGTACACATAGTTACTCTGAACTGATTCCATTTATTATCAATCAATCTGCTGATTATTTTACATGATAAACAGAATAGAAACATATGTACAGAAATATTAGCTGGGTAATCGGAAACTACCAAAACTACTTTTCATTTCAACTTATTGACTGTGTGTAGGTGCAGGTATAAGAAACACAATCAAACCCACAGTTGTTGATCATCTCCACACCAGTTGTTAAACGCAGATGTCCTGCTTGTTTTCCAACTATTATCACCCTACCCACTACTTACCTTGATCAGGTGTGTTCAGTCAGTCAGAAGCTGGAAGATACAAATTTCCCACTTGTGGGACTAATAAAGGTTTATCTTATACTAACTGACTTTGTGCTTCTCCATTCCGCCTTCACCTAAGATGGTATCTTCCAGCTTTTGATTTAATGGCCTCATCCAATCCAGGTAATTAGCTATGGGTAGGGGAGGAATAATTAAAAAACAAGCAGGGCAGTGGCCCTTGGGGATCAGACTTGGCCACCCCTCTTTTATAACCAAGGGCAGTGATGTCCTCTTGCAACAAACCTCCACTCCTCTAGTTGAACGACCTGACATCAGAGTTGTATAAGGTCAAGCACTGATGATGATGATGATGACTGTTCTTTTTCTGCTAGTGTTTATTGACTAATGGATGGGAACTGATAGGGTTTGTTGATAAAGTTGTCCAGATATAATCAGGTAGAGCTGAAGTGATTAGGTGATATTCAAAGTTCTATAACCAGGCAAATAAAAGCATTAAAATGACATTTTAAACAAGAGGGGAAAAAAAGACAGACTTAATGATACTTGTCAAAATACAAAGCTGAAGTCTTTCTGTTTTGTCTTCACTTTTGTTTTCAGATGCCAAGACATTGCTCGGCAGGCGGCTGCAAATCTCGGGACAACCATAAGACTCGTAATGCTGGGATCACTTTTCACAAGTGAGGATTTTGCACATTTTGCATGTTGTTTACTGTTGCTCAGTCAATTGTTTTAGTAATTGAGTATTGATTATCCCATCAATTAATCAAGTAAACAGTTAAGAAATCATTTAACTTTATTAAACGGTAGCAGTAAATCTACAGAAGAGAAAATAAGTCTCTAGAAATGAACAACTTAATAGTTTTCTTTTTAGATTGTATTGTCATTTAGAATATTTACTACTTCTAATGTACATAACTGATGTCTTTGAGTTGTTCAGTTTTTTAGGGCTACAACATTCAAAACTAACTACAGCTCAGACATAACTTCCAGCTTCACTGTCTTCTTGGTGGCTTTGTGTCATTTGTAGGAGGCAAAAAACGAGTGCACAGAAAGGCGGGAACAAGAGTCAAAGCAGACCAGTGTGTTGAATGTGTCAAATTTTGCAAAGCCTGCAGCCGAAAATGACCGTAGTTAAACACGTGCTGTACAATCAGTCACTTCAAAACTCGAGCAGTTGAGCAGTTTGGACTGTTACACTCATGTTCATTGGCCTTCTAGATAAAACTATTAACAGATTGCATCTCACTCAGAATGTTTCTGCACAGAATGTAACTGGAACCATTAGGACTAAGAATCTTCAGAGCCCACTGAGATAGCATTTCGCACCAAAACAATGGGACAGTTTACCTGCTGATCTGCTCCAACACAGTTTTTTTATACCCAAACTCAAGAATTTTATAGAGTTGCTTTGTGGAAACCAGTTTGGCAGGAATTACAGCTTTGAGATCTGCTCAAGCTCTGAGCTGGGACAGTGGTGCAGTTGTTAGAGCAGTTGGCAATGCGTTCCACACGCTCTGAGTCCTTTAAATGCTGTTTGTCATTTTGCGTAACTACCTGACTACGGAGGCACATTGTGTGTGGTTATTCAGTTTGGTCGGATAGCGAGCTCTAGAAAGCATCCAGGTAGTTCCAAGGTTTAGACACAAAAAAATCAATTAAATAGAATTTACATGCTGTGTAAATTAGTATTTAATGTATGCTGTAATCTTAAGTATATTAAGATGTTGATGGAACAGTTAGCTCAGGCAAAGAGCTGTTATTTCAGCCATCAGTAGCATAGGCAACCTGTCATTCAATTTTCTTTCCCTTCTTCACTCACCAAGTATAGGGAAAGTTAGTATTTTTATAAAGGTATACTACAGGACTGAGAGCGCATGATGGTCTTGTAGTCTTCATGATGTAACATATTTGAAGTAAACAGAGAAGACGATCTGAAATGTTATTTTATCAATAATACTTTGTCATTGTAATGACCAGATTGCCAAAAGGTGCAACTCGGAGGAATCTTTGGATTACCAACTCCCACCGTGCAGACTCCTGGGATCCTCAGACTGACTTTGTCTACTTTTGTTCCAAACATTTCACCCCTGAGAGCTTTGAGCGGATCGGGTGCAGGTCTGTAGACTTAAATCAGGGGGAAGAGTTGAATATTATTGACCCTAGGTATAATATATAATGGCAGTGTTTAGATAGCAGCCTAAAATGTGTTTGGCCTTTTCATTTGCAGTGGGATCAGACGACTGAAGGAAGATGCATTTCCTACAGTATTTGAGTCCTCTTCAACAACAAAATGCAAAAGAGCAAGAAAACGGCAGAAACAAGGAAAGATTGCTGTCAGGTAAAGATGTGATGCATAGTTTTATTTATACTTAAAGTAGTGTAAAAAGTAGTAGTAAAGACTGGACATAGCACCCCTTTGCTCAGCAGTTCAGACTCTTGTAAAATTATACACAATTTCACATCATTGTGAAGGAGTTGGGAGTTTGTACCACCATGAAAAGACATTTCTACAAATATTTCTGTGTATTGTTTAGTTCACAGTTTTGATAGTACTGATGTGTCTTTTCTGTTAATTACTGTGTTATTTTTATTTCAACTGTGTATATTAAAATATTAATAAATCATAAAATGTATTCCTATAGCAATCTTTTTTTCTTGGATAGATTAGGGAGGTCCTCAGATTGACTCTGTTGACTGTCAACACGAAGTAGAGGTTGTAATGTTTCTGTGGGTGCAGAAGAGGTCTGCCAAGCCTTTCTTTCAGGGTTGTGAAAAATAATAACTTATAGGGGTAACCACGCATCAGTTGGTTGGGCCGTCGCCTACGAACCATGGGGTTAGTGGTTCAGTTCCTTAATTCCTGGCCACATGTCAACGTGTCCCTGGACAAGACACTGAACCCCCAACCAACTTCCTGTCTACAAGAATTTCCCCAAGAGTATTAATAAAGTATCAATTACTGTTAACAGTATCAGTAATAATAAAACTGCAATGTTCTAATAAGCTCGTGGTAGCAACTCTTTAAGATAAGTAGGATTATAATTAGTACATTCTGCAGTCATGCTAGCAGTTTGTTATATGAATGCTGATATGCTTATGATTAGCAAGTTCTGTATAAGGTTACTGTGTTCAACAAGTAACAACAAGTAGTTGTTGTTTATCCTATTAGAGGGAAATGCAAGACATTCACCTGTATTATATTGTCTTAGCCTTAAATGCGTCAGACTGATTAGTCAAACTTTCTCCAACAGAAACACATAGCGTAAACATTCTAAGAAAAGGATCAGAACTGGGTTCTATCTAATATGATCAGCTTAAACCACCTGCTGTGTTAAACAGACCACAAGTTCTCAAGCCTTGTATTTTATGGAGATACGGATACTGTAAATGTGCGTGTATGTTGTATGAATGAATATACTGTATAAATATACTAAATAGTATTTTTTCTCTGTAGTAAGAGATCCTGCTCAGGTGACCAGGAGAACGTTCAACTGGAGACAGAAGAACCCACAGTTCAGAGGTCACCTGCAACAGCTGAGGAAAGTCACAAAAACATACCTGCGTCTCCTCAAGAGCCGTCACGGTTGGAGCAGCTTCCCCAACAAGAATCGTCCTCTTCCCCACTCTCCGAATCTCGTCCCCCTTCCCCTTCACGTTACATGAGGCGCCTGCCCCCTCCTCCAGGTTTCTACCTGTCGAAGGAGCACAGCTACGCTCAGCTGTGCCCCCTACTGTGGAGGAGACGGTACGACCAGGCAATCGATTGCTTGGAGAAGGCCTTAAGACAGCTGCACGCAGCCAGGCGGAGGGAGAGCCGCCTGCGGGGCACTGTGCTGAGGCTCCGTGATAAACAGCTGAAGCACACAGCAGGGGGGCACAGGGTTAGGGGCAAAGCTTCTAACCAGGAGGAGAGTGAGCCGGATGCCAAATTTGAGGACACAGGGTTGTTTGAGAACAGATGTGTGGAGCAAATGGAGCTGGGGGGTCGTTTTCTTCCAGACAGCAAGAACTGGCCTGAGGAGAGGGAATATTGCTTTTACTGTGGGAGGGGTCAGGTGCAGGTGGGTGGTCAGGTAGTACACACGCTTTCACAGCCCACAAACCATGAGGATTCACTGAAGTTTCAGACAAGTATTGAAACCAGTACGTGTGACACAGCTCGAAAAGCCAACGATGTACAGATTGTCAGGCTTGGGAAAATTATAGAAACCATTGACTCAGGTGTAACACCTTCCCAAATCCTGCTGCACAGTCCAGACCTTCAATATGTGATCCCTACTGGAGTGTGTCTGCCTGATACTCATGAGCAGAGTTTGCGGTCTTTCGCCTCTCAGCAGAAGCTGCTGCTCTCTGATGGGTGTGAAGAAGAGGCTGATGCTGTAGATCAGGAGCACCACCTGGACCTGCAGCAGCAACAGTTCTGGGTACATGGCACAGCTAAGGGACATGTCATTCTGGTGTCTGTCTCTTCTGAAGATGGTCTACAAAGCTTTGTCAAGGTGGAGGACACTGTTCCAGAACTGGCTCTGGAAGGAGAGCTGGAACACATGCCAGAGAACAGTGGAGGTGTGACCGGAGTTGAAGCAGCAACTGATGAAGAACACTGTGACATCACTAGTACATCAGGGGAGCGGAGAGAAGATGTGAGGGAGAAACTTAAAGAGCATCTGGAGGGATTTCACCTTCAGCTGAGCACTGAGTTTCTGAACTGACAGAATGTTTCTGCCTCTGGAACATAACACCAATCCACAGTCATAATGATAATCATATGTATATGTGTGGTACCGGGGCAGCTGTACATCAGTTGGTAGAGCCGTTTTCCATGAACCTGGGACTGGTAGTTTGATTCCCAGTACCTCCTTGCCAAATGTCGATGGGTCCTTGGACAGGACACCAAAATAGTGTAGTGTTGTCACCTATGTGCAGCTGTCCAACGTGTGCTGTTTGTATCAAAATATGATATATGCTTCACTGTTGTATTACAGACACATCGCTGCACTGGATGCCATGTTCTTAACTGTACACACACACACACACACACACACAGATACTTATTAAAAGCACCAAATGTGGATTAATCTGCTGCTGAAAATAGTCCCCAATAAATGTTTTAAATACTTCCTCATGTTTGTTTGTCTAGAGACTAACACTAAGCCAGTTTAGTTTAGGACATTGCTGAACTTTATTTCTAAGTATTTATTGTAATTTTTTTGCTTAATTTATGTCTTTAGTAGGAACCTGTGAGCTTGTCGATTTGAGTCTTTTCATAGGATTAGTTAAGAGGAGGGAAAACACAGAATACCACTCTCAGACTTTGTCATTTTGTGCACTGTATTTTAGCATTTTTTAACCTCCTAAAATTTGTCCCTAAAATGTTCTGTTCCCTTTTTATCTAGATGCATAACTTGGTGGAAAATGGTGAACAAACCCTACAGTAGTGGGGCAACTGCCCCCTGGTAACCACCCTGAAGATCCACCAGTGTAAATCAGACCTAATACACTTGCAAAAAGTAACTAGTTACTACTAATGCTGTAAAATAAATGTAGCGGTGTAAAAGTACAGTATTTTCCTCTGAATTGTTGTAAAACTAATCTGAAATAGATGTACTCGCCACCCCTGGCTTGAGTTTCATTTGAATGCCATGGCTTACTCAGTAGCTCAATCATCCCTTCTTGTTGTATATTGTGATATTCTAATCATCATCATAATAATAATTGATAACTCAATAATAGTCTTCTTGAGGAAAAAACTGGGCCATCACACAAGTACATATGCCACAGTGAACACTGATACAAGTCACACAGATTACACAGATTAAGTAAAGCAAATACATGTAACATGTAAAGAGCAATGCAAAAACAAGACAATGAAAGTGAGAAACCAGAAATCAGTGAACATTCAGCAAACATTCAGTATAAAATAAAAAGAAATATATAAAAAATAAAATATATGTTAACATTAACAGTGTACTGCACAGAATAATAATATATACCATAAGTCAGTAGAATATACTTATGTTAAGTACCCCCCAAAATAATGTGTACAGTAACTAAGGTTACAGTTATAATGATTTACTTTGCATACTGACAAATACTTTGTTAATTTTACACCAGGGATTGATACATTTTTATGATTTTGTTTTATTTATCCGATTACAAAATGTAGTGTAAAGTAAAAGTAGGTAGTGTAAGTAAAAGAAAAAATATATAAATGCACGTTTTCATACATGTTATTGTCATATGTCATCTACCATATACTGTACATATAATTTCCTACAAACGTCATCTAAATAAGCACAATTGGGGCGGCCGTGGGTGAGGAGGTAGAGCAGTCACCTGTCAATCGTAGGATCGGTGGTTCGATTCCCGGCTCCTCCTGTCATATGTCGAAATGTCCTTGGGCAAGATACTGAACCCCAAATTGCCCCCAGTGTGTCAGGTCAAGTACCATCGGTGTGTGAATGGGTGAATGAAAAGCAGTGTGAAGCGCTTTGAGTACCAGCCTAGGTAGAAAAGTGCTATATAAGTGCAGACCATTTACAATCTCATTCATGTAGACATACACATATGTGCGCACACAGTCACACAACACAGATAATAAAATGTTCTCTTTGAAATGATGTTTTGATTTGATTCACAGTCATGTGCAGTGACTTGCAGGGAGCGCTATGTAATATCATAGGAATGCTCGCTGTTAGTCCATTTCAGTGTGTGTGTGTGTGTTTGTTAATGCAAAGCATCTGGGAGCAGCTCTGTGAGGATAAGTGGGAAAAAGGTTGATGGTCTCACACTGAAATAATTCACTGTGGCTTCTTTGATCGGGTGTGGCATCATGAACCTCTGTTACCCGCTCATAGGTATTCTAGTGTCTGGAGAAGGAGGGTAGGGCTTACGGGTCAGAGTGGGGGTGGTAGGATCTCCCCACGATAAAAATCATTCAAAGCCTATACTGTGACACACCCTTCACCCTGAGCTCGTCAGCTGCTCTCCACTGTTTCCATCCCAGCTGAGGGCGAGGAGCTGCTGCCTGCTGGGATTCTGCTGATTCTTGTGGCTGTATTTCTTCTCAACTGCCTGATTGGAACCAAATGCTAGCTTTCCTCTCACTTCTACTCCCTCTGACTTGACTGTCTAAAGTCCAAAACTGGATAGAAAGAATGCAGTTGTGCCTGTTTCCTTCTCCCTGCTGTCTCTCCCCCCTCTCTTTCTTTCTCTTATTTCTAAAACGCTTTCCAAGAACACAACTTAAAGGGATTTCCTACAGTCTCACTGTAGATGTCTTGCAGAGCTGCTGGCAGTGTCACTAAGAGTTGGTAGTGAAAAGGTTAACTCAGGGACAGTCTGGGAAAAAAAAGTGGAATACCAGCCTAAACTTGCAGGCAGTTATTGCGTAAAAAAAAAAAAAGTGTGTCCAACTTTTACTAAAGGTTTCCAGATGTGGAATGAGTTGTCTGTTTAAATGTGAGCAGTGGCTCAGTGGAAGATCCAAACCCAGCACTTCATACAGTATCACACACATTGTACAGAACTGTTTTCCATAAATTGAACTTTCTTCTGCTTCTTTTCTAACTTTTTCTGTGCATGTTTAGCCTACATATAACTATACATTTGACACAGCTCAGTTAGCTTCCAGAAAACCCATGAGAGTGCTTTGGGGTCAGTTTCAGGGTCATATAACGCACCCTGTGTAGGATGTGTGAGTATATATGATACATATATGTATACAGTTTGTTCTTCCTGGCTTTTCTTGTGCTGAGGGAGGATCCAGGACTGCTGCCAGCTGGTGACACAAGCACTGCTCCACTGACACACAGCAGCAGCAGGAGCAGCAGCAGGCAGCGACACACGCAGGAAGAAACGCTAGCACAGCCACTGTCACAGTAACCGTTCGACATGCCTCAGGTAAGACGCACAAACTCTTTTTTCTTTTACTGTTAACAACTAAAACGCCAGCGTATGTTGAGCTAAACTGGCTGTACTGATCTTTTTTTAAGTTTACATCCGGTTTTCCCGAGGACAGTATTCGTTATTCTGTAGCTGAGCTCGTTCACTGCGACGCAAAGAAAAACAGAAAATAGTTCACGCGGATTTAGTTTGGAGTCGAGCTGAGTGGCACGCGACGACAGCGGGAGGCTGAACATCGGTTTCCCGCTGAGGGCGCGTCCGGTGGGGAAAATGTGGCGGTGGAGGAAATTTCCCCGGGGTACGTCGAGTTAACTTAGTTTGTTTGACACACGGGAGCTATCCTGTCCTAGGCGTGACGGGAGATAGACTTCTCACTTTATTTTACGGAGAGGGTCTACAGAGCTGGTAGCCGCCCCTCCCTGAGGACGAGGCAGATCCGCCATGTCTTTACAACTGTCTGTCTGCTTATTCTAAGAAGTGAGCACTTCATTAATCTGTAAGTAATGCAGTGAAAGCAGAGACACTGAAGGCAACACTTGTTTGTTACAGTGAGTTTGTCAGGGGCGTGGTCCAGGTGCGGCTCAGACACTGATCCACCTGTGTGTCTGTCCTGTGTGTTACCGGATTGTGCAACGCAGCGTGACTTCCTCTTTGTTTCTTTCTCTGTGTGCTCCATGTTTTTACTATTAATGACAAACTAATATCCTATCAGGATCTGGCAGAGGGGGTGCCACTGGTGCCTGTGGCATCTCTGGTCCCCACTTTTGTCTGGTGTCTTTTCTTACAGGGCGAGTCCACAGCTAACAGAATAACACAATCCTGAAGCAAGAAATAAGACGCGTCAGTGAAAGCTTGCGTTCTGAAAACTCTGTTGAGTTTCAGATCAAATCTGAGCTGGAGAGAGATGTGGAGGTTTGGGTGTGGTAATGGGTGGTATAAGACAACCAGGAAGTCTATATTTAATTATCCTTATGAATGCTAAACTACAAATGTTTTTTTCTAAAGACTAAAATATAACATTTTAGGAAAGGATAACATCCTTATATGCTCCCTGTACATACATACAACTGTTAAACTAAAGCCTCCACAGTCTTTTGATGGAGTTTGTATTTCAAAGACTCACTTGGAATCTTTAGTTTAACATGATCTTTTTGTAATACAGTGGTGAATGTAATGAGGTGATGAAATGTTCAGCAGCAGTAAACACTACGCCTTGTCTGCAGTCAGGACGTTGGTGCTGTCTGTGGGAGAGTTTTAGCTGAGGTGAAGAGGGCTTGCAGCGGCTTGTGGTACATCAGTCAGCAAGGGTGTGGTTTTGACAAAGCAGTTCACCCACAGGCTTTGAATAGCTGCAGCAAGGCTGGTGACCAGTCATCTTCAGCACTGATCTGATCACCGCTAGTATCGCCACTGAGTCAGATGTTGTGCAATGTGAAATATGTCTCACGCAATACTGAAGCTGCAGAGATTTTTCACCAACTCTGCTTTTTAGTTCTTTTAACTCAGTTTTTGGTTTTGAAGCTTGCTGCTCTCACAGCATCGTTTTTTTGGGCGTAGAAGGCAGTTGGTTTTAGAAGGAAAGCCCTAAAAACCCTCTGTCCACTACCTGGCAATAAACAGCAGACAGTGGGGCATTACGAAGCTGAAGAGACAGATATTTACCTGAGGAGTTGGTTGCATTGAATACAGTTTTAAACAGTAATGCTAAACAATACTAACTGATCAACTAAATAAGGGCAATGTCATAAGAATAAGTTTGGTCAGTGTCATTCTTGACTGTGGAGAGTTTAGATTGTAGATGTCCCAGATTTCCATTTTTCTGAACACATTGTCGACGTCTTATCTACATTGGCTAAAAGGTCAGAAAAGTGCTTTGACCAAACTTTCTCACCATTTATTTTGTATCCATCAGTTTAAGGACGCTAGGGTGATATGTGCAAATATAGATATGTGTTGTTCCTTTAAATTGGCTTGGAGTGACCCAAGACTGTGGACATTTGTGCTGCAGTTTCGACCTCTGTTTCAGAACCGTTGCACCTCGATTTCTTGCAGTATCACATATCGACAGAGGAACAGACTTTTATCTCCTTCCAAGTCTTGGGATTTAATGCTAATCCTTAGATTAACCTAAAGTTAGACAGGCAAAACACAATAGTAAAGAGCAGATCCTTTTTGGTTCTCTAGACTTGGACAAGTAAAACAATTCATGAGCTCATTCTGCTGTGTGTTTAACAGCTCTGTAAGCGTGCAAGCCTCTGTTTGCCAGCTTCTGCTGGTCGTTAAGAGCATATCTAGGATCTGTAAAAATGTGACAATACAGGAGGGAGTGATTCAGCTTTAACTCAGGAAGCCTTTAAGTTGAAACAATGTCTATCTGCTCTACTCTTTCATTGTCATCCTCCATCTCCATCTGACTCCCAGGTTTCCTTCAGCTTCATTGAAAGCACATAGGGATCTGCTTGTTTGTCTCCTACCAAATGTAAATTCTGGTTTCCTTTAGCCAAGACCACCACAGTCTTTAATTCACTAAGTAGTTTTATTAACAAGGACCATTAGGAGTGGGTTAAGGATGAGCTCCTATGTCATAATGCCTGTGATATTATACTGTAATACTGATGCACTGTATGATTCAGCAAAATCGTCTCAAATCTCAGTTTCATATATTGTTACATAAAGCAGTGCCCCTTAGTCTATATGCAGCACCACCCACAATAACCTAGTACCAACCGAATCTTAACAAGTGCTGTAACAATAGGTGAGAATAATTAGCACTAGAATAATTTATATTGTCTAATGAATGTAATGTCCACAGTCATGGTTTGGGAAGCCAGAACTGCAACACAAAGCCCCCCTCCCCTCCACCCCCGGTAGCGTACAGTGACTTTCAACCATTTCCTCTGAAAACAGCTGCTTCCTGTTCCAGCAGAAAACTGCCCTATGAGAAAACCAAAACAGTAAAGTTGGATCTGGGCACTAAACAATGAGCTGAAAATTGATATAAAGTGACTCAATAAACACTGGTTTCATATTGACACTTGAGAAACAGTTATTATCCTGTAAAACAAATAAACACAGCTGCTGTAAAAGGTCAGTTCAGACCTGATCTACAGAGGCAAAGGTCCTGTTGGTTGTTCTAGAAGAGGACAATGTGTCTCTTCCCACTAATTGTACTAGGTGTAGGTATGACTATACTTTGCTATTGTCTTTCTTCCTCCTTTATGGTCCATTCTTTATTTCTTTTTCTCTTCCCAGTACTCAGACCTGGAGAAAGCCATCGATACGCTCGTCAGCGGGTTCCACCAGGCTTCAGCGGACCATAGTGGAACACTGAAAACTGATGAATTCAAAGGTCTTCTGTCCTCCCACCTGCCCAACCTGGTCAAGGTAAAACTGTCGTCAGTCGGGTGTTAAACATGCTCAGCGGCATAAGCACACACCAGTAGACACGAACATATAAGACGTATACTAATGAAAATGTTTTTAAATGTCAACTCCCCAGGCTTGAAGATGACTCTAATATTTGTGGTTTGTTTAAACACTCAAGTATGTTGGGCATAAGTGAAACAAAAACAGCACATGCAACAAACAGAAACACATGTTTATGAAGGGACAGTGTATTTTGTCTGAAGTCTTTCTGTGGATGTTTTGATACATACATAGAATTTTTCAACTATGTAACTAGATCTCATTTAGAATCTATCGTGAATCCAAGATCATTTCACCTGCCACCCTTTACTAAAAAAAGTATAATATCCAAAGTTTACAATATATATTTTCACAGAGGATAGTTTCTCCACGAGACAAAGGAGTTCAGTATAACCCTGGAAAATACTTTTTTGGAGCTAGACTACAATCTAGCTTGTACTTGTCTCCAGAGATGAGTGATAAAAATGATTTTGAAAATGATTGCCATAAATATTCCACTGATAATGATCAACTGATCTTGTTTTTATTTTTTTATAGTTCAGCATTTTACTGTGTAGATGAGTGAAAATCGAGTGAAAAGGTTTTGGGAATGTGAAAAATAATTTGGGCGCACCAAGTGACTCTGAGTTCAGACAATGATGTTGGTGAACTGTGTCAAACTCCAGCACTGTTATTATTAGCAAAGGTTGATGATATGTGTTGTTCAGCAAGATCTTCACAAACGAAAATGAAACAGAGTGATACATCTTCACTGTAGAGGATCCTGTCACGCCAATCTCAGAAGTCACTTTCTCCCAGTTACCCCTAGACAGTATGACAAATGCTTATAAAAATGCTTCTAAACTTAATGCTGTCCAGTTGTTGGACCTTTGGATCAAGTCCTTGTATTCAGACAGCCTTTAGATCATCATAAGAAGATAAAATTTTACATTCTTCAGAGAATTGTGTGTCTGTCATCTATAACTTTGATAAGAACAGTACACAGTGAGTAAAAATTTTAATAAAAAGTGCAGTATTTGTATATCCTATACTGTATGTCCCGTGTGTTCCCACAGGGGGTCGGCTCAGACCAGGGAATGGGTGAGATCATGCGCAAGATGGGCGTAGGTGACGGCGAGGGCATCTCTTTCAAGAACTTCTGGAACTTACTGCAGTCACTAGCCACTTCGCAGTATGGCCTTCTCAGCAGCCAGAAGGGCGCATCATGCGGCTGCATCCTCATGTGAAGGGCAGGCTCCCAGCCTCACACATCAGCAAGCTCTAAGTTTCCAGCCTGGAAGTTTACTCGACAATATTCACTCTTACTCTTATATCAGGTGTCAGACAGAATACAAAGGTACAAAGTCTAGTGTGTGCACACAGCAATCTGTTCCCAACATTTAGGCTAAAACATTCCAGGTTTTAGCATCATTTCTCCATCTAACAGGTTTCCACATTACACCTCTGCCAGTGTACTTGCCAGCAGTTTTTGCAGTTGTTAAAGTTATGTTGTCAGTAAGTCTCCATGATGCAGCTAAACAGCATAGAATTATACAAAGGCATCAGTATGCTAACGTACCATGTCTCCTTGTAAGACGCTTTGGATAAAAGCGTCTGCCAAGAAAAGTAAAGTAAAGTCTTACAAAGTGTCATCCATATAAACATATCGGTATACTGCAGAAGAAGTGCTTGCTGGATCATCTCACATCTGAAACCCCCTCCGTGCCTTGCTATCACCGCAGGCTTGTGTGCAGACCAGTACTACTGTAAGACAACACACCTGCACATCACAGGAATCAACTCAATGTGGGTTACCCCCCCCCCCCCCCCTCTCTCTCTTTTCTGATTTGATTAGTTTTTATTCACTAAAACTATACTGATTTGGAAGTGGGAGTTGATGCATATCTACAGATAGACCACCAATTCAGGTTTAATCCATATCACTGTGTCAGTCTGACGTAAACAGACTAATGTGACACTTACTAAACCAGATGATTAGATGATCCAGCAATCGCTTCGTTTGTCGGAGGCATTAACATTTTTAAATTTAACTGGTGCAAAAGGCTGATGGGCCTTATCAAAGCCACTCACAAACATAGACACCTTCCATTTTTTAATTCAAACTTTGGCTTTGGCAAGATGTTATGAGCACTGACATATTTAAAGATGGTGGGATTTATCAACTGGAAACATGATCTAAAAATTGAGAAGCTACATTATTTAGCATAGTAGAAAACTGAACAAGAAAACGTTTTATGAATTGATGTCCTTTTTATTCACTGAACTGACAGTGTTAACCACATAAATGCCCTAAAGGTTATAGAGTTTAGAGAAAGTAATATAATGTAGTTAACTTTGCATGTCAAGGCCAGATCATCAGAATTTTTAGAGAACTGCAGTTTAAACAGCTTTGATACATGAAAAATAAAAAATTATAATTTCTTTCGTCCTTTGTGCAGAATTTACTTCAGGATAGATGACTGTGATTCTCAGTTGACAGTATCTGACAGTTAACAGTAACTTCTAGTGTTAAATTCTCCCTGAATCTATAAGTATATGATACTAATCATCTCAATTTAACCTCGTGTCAGTAACAAAAAAGTGTCATTTGGATTCTGGAGAAATTTATGTCTGCTCTATATTACCTTTATATATTTCTACATGTAATGCTTTTTCCTGTGGAATTCTGCATTTTCTATGTATTTATATTTTGTAATTCTCTGTATTCTGACCTGTGTGACACCAGAAGAAAATGAATCACCAAAACTGATTTTGTTGTTCTTTATTTTAATTAGTTAATGTAAAAATGTGATTTAATTGCTGAATTAGTTACGTTTCATAAAAAAAAACTTTTATTTTATTTACTTTAGTGCATTATCAAGAAGAACTATCAAAAATGTATCTACCAGCAAACTGAAGCACTTGTAGTTGTCAATGGAGGGTTATGTCATCATCAGGCAGAGTACTAGAGCTAGCTATAGTTTACAATCGAATGACCTAAGTGAATCCAACATTACATCAGCATTATGGCTTTAATTTCTCATTTAAAGAGGGAGTACATCCTCTCTTGAGTCTCTTTCCCTCAGGTGTACCTCTAAAGAATTCTAGAAAAGATGAAAACACATACTTATTCATCACTTTGACCCTCCCAAAGATGTCCAGCTCTGTTTGCTCATCATGGTAAAGACCACTCATCAGCTGCTTTGATTTCATAAACAGGGCATTTTCCTTTGCAACTACTTCATCTAACCAAATCTGTCTATCCTGTGGTGCCAGTTCGTAGTTCTCAACAGTACAGCCATAGAATCCTCTACGGATTTGTTCAGGCCAGGGTTGCTCAGTCAGCATGGGGTGGTCATCCCCAACAAATGCTGTGCAAAGAGGGCTATCAGTCCCCTGTAAGCGCCCTACTTCACAACCTATAACACTCATGAGGAAAAGCGAGAAGGTTCTAAAGTTGCGCACTGATGCTGAAAATACTGCTACCATGAAGTAATGGCCCCATCTCTCGCAGTTGTAGGTACACTGTTGGAACTGGAAAGTCTGTCGACAGAAATCATTAAATTTGGATGCTTTGAGCCCCTGTCTCAGCTCGCGCAGGGAGGCCTCACTCTGCTGATCGCTAAAATTCTGACGAAAACGTTCAATTTCACGTTGATTGTCAGGGCTCATGAATTTACCCACAAGACTTACACTAAGTTTTTTCCAATGTACTTCGTAAATACATTCATTGAGAACATAGTAAAGGTTTGACGTAATTTCCTCTCTGGCATTGTATCGAACCTCTAAAAGTAGATCCTGAATGGTAACGATGTGCTTGATAGCAACAATGTTGTCTTCTTCTGGTCCTGGTTCTGTGAGCCATATTGCCTTTAAGTGTTTTTGGTCGTTTTCTGTGACATAATCAGGAGCACGCCTTCTGTCATTCTCCTCAAAGAACAAGCTCCAAGTAAGACCCTCCAGGCAATCTATAAAAGGGTACTTTTTGCGCAGCTCCATTGGAACAAACATTTGAGGGTAACTTGGCCAGTCCAATGTCTGAAGATACAAAACACTTCCTTTATAATCAGGAAACACTGGCCCTGTGCAGCCAAGTTCAACTTTGGTCACCAGGTTCCCACTTGGGTCCAGTTCAGCAATGACTCTTCTGCTGTGGTCATGAGACTTCCAGACTCCATCAGTTCTAGTCATTACCTTTCCGCCAGAGCTAACAGACAGGAAAGAGTTGAATAAGTGCAGCTTTGTTTCTATACCGAGAGAGCGGAGAACCTGTAACAGTCGCAAAATAAAGTGTTGGTCATTCCCGAGATTGCAGCTGATAAAGGTGATTGTGCCAAGATGACCCAAGATGATTTCAGTTTTTAAGGTTGACACAAATCTGGCAAGTTCCTCTGGGCCATAACCAGCCAGTTGGACTGTTTCATTGATAGATTTATTTCCATGACCAACCAGTATGACATCTTGATTTTTAGTAGCAAAGAAATTATGTCCTCTGACAATATGCAGTGTCCCCTTCTTGAACCTCAGCAGAGTTGATATAGTGGAATGTCTTTCAAACAGGTAAGTGGCTGACTCAATCACTGCAGGGTCTTCTTCTATAATAACTATAATCTGGTGGCTGTATTTAGCTTTTAAAGGGATCATATATTGTGGATTTAATGTCACTTCTAATTCAAATGTGTCATTATGACTGTCTGAATGAGTCAAGTAAACTGGGAAGGACTTGTTGATGAAACAAGGATTTTCGATGCAAGCGGCTATTGTCTGATTTTCAAAACACCGGTCTTGAAAAGCAGGATTCTGGCTATGAGCAATTCTCTGACATGGTGACTTTGACATAGATAGACGTTTTGTAAACCACAACTCTACATTAGCAGTACTAGACTCGGTGTCAATGTAGGTATTGTGTAGACTCTTTCCGGGATCAGAGAGTGGTGGGTCAAAACCTGATGGAGTCATCTGAAGATAGACCCTGGAAACAGATAAGTGATGTGTGAATAATGAGCAAGTGGATAAAATACTCTAACCAACTGAATATACATTTTGTTAATTTCTGAGTGAATTAGAAAGAACTATAATGTGCTCTTTGAGAACCACAACCTTTTAGTAGTGGGTCTTTTACCAACTGACTTAATTTGCATTTTCAACATATTTTCTCTCTGTGGCTACATTTACAATATGCTTCATGACTTCAGTGGTGCTTTGAGCTAAATGCCAATTTCAGCATGCTAAAATGGTTTTAATGCTGTGATAACTGTCTCCAAAAATATCACAGTATTATGGTATTACACAGAAATAATAATTCTAATTTTTATCATTAGTTATAACAACCCTTAAAGGAATGACAACAGTTCAGCACAAATGGACCTAACTGGAGGTAAGTAGCATAAGTCACACCAAAAGTCACTTATGTCAGCCAGGATATACAAAAGTATTTCAATAGCACATTTTATGATATGAAGCAAATGGGCAGGGAGTGATGAGCATCAATTTTCATACTGTGGTAAACCGTGAGACAGTGACAGCACTCCAACGCTAATGGCAATGCTAACTTTCTAGACATTTTGCAATTGATGTTTTCCATTCTATTGTGGTTTCTCAACACCGTAACCCTGTAGATTCACTCCTGGTCTCATCCAACAAGACACCTTTTTTTCTTTACTATATCTTCAAAGAACTCATTTATATACATTTATATTCAACCTGGTTAACATCACATTAGTCTGGAACAATAAAGCCACATTAAAAGAACAGGGACCTGATATGACTCTTTAAAAAGATGCTGCCCCTTTACCTGGTGTCTGATAAAACACGTAGGTAGAAAGGATGTTTACAGTATATGCCATTAACACAGAATTATATTTTACACTTATTTCCCATTAGAAACCCATCTGAACCATCATGTTTGTGCTGGTGTTAAAGCAGCAGTATATGACATGATGTGGTATCTCACCTGTTTCTCAGATGAGAGCTGAATGGAATCATCTGAACACTCCAATCTGTGATGACAAAAAAAGCTTAAACAAGTGAAGAAGGTAGAAAGTTATTTTTCATGTGCAACACTGCTGTTGTTAGTTGTCCTGCTTCACTAAGAAGCTTCATTAACATATCACACCTGAAGAGACAATTGAAAACAGCATCATACAATTTAGAACTCTTTAAAACGTTTTAAAAGATCTTACCAGCACTGATTCCTGCTGCTAGAAACAGCTGGACCATCATAATGAGACCAAATCCACAGAGTTTTAACATGGCTTTGAGGTTCTTTGGAGAGAAGCTGAAGTGAAGCTCACTGTGAAAGCAGCAGTCAGACGAGCGTCACATCATAGCTTAGACCACATTTGGTTAGATAAGAATGAAAATGACTGAATGACAGTTGGATCGCACAGTTTATCAGTTAAACATTGTACAACTACAGGCTAGAAAGACTTTGGTCACTCGACTTGTCACTGCTCTGCACTGTTCAATACACTGACATTCTTCATTTCTGTTTTAACTGTCAGCTATTATCATCCATGCTTTGAATGAATATGCAACTCACAGAGAGATAATCACATATGTGTTGTAAGCATGTGTTGGACTAGGTGCTTCCTGATGAGCAGCTGCACTAATTTGACCAATGTAAAAAATGCCTTTTATTTGACAGCTTGACAGTGGAGAGGCAGACAGAGAGAGAGAGAGACAGAGTGAGAGAGAGAGAGAGAGAGAGAGAGAGAGAGAGAGAGAGAGAGAGAGAGAGAGAGAGAGAGAGAGAGAGAGA
>JAUYWH010000003.1:20260885-20271418 GCA_034779795.1 Ctenopoma multispine
GTGTGTGTGTGTGTGTGTGTGTGTGTGTGTGTGTGTGTGTGTGTGTGTGTGTGTGTGTGTGTGTGTGTGTGTTCTCACCTCCGCTCATCCAGTAAATCTCGTTCTCTTCTCTTCTCTTCTGTCAGCTGGACTGGAGCCCTTCAGACAAAGACCTTGAACAGTGCTCCATGAAAGGAAAGAAAATGGTTTGTTGCGCACAAACAAATCTTCTCAAAGTGTTGTGTTGTTTTTTTCATCTCTTTTGGATCATTTTGTGTCTGTGTTTTTACCTCTTCTGTCTGTTTTGGTCTCTTTTTATTGTATTTGTTGTTTCTCATTTGATTTTCTCTTTGTCAGTCAGGACTAGACACACGCTTCCTGCTGTGTTGTTTGCCGGCACTGAAACCACTTGATATCCTCTGTGTGTCGTGTTGTTTTTTTCCCAGGCCGACTGTCCCAATTTCATCCGTGTACTGCAGTTCCTGAACGCCTCCCACATCTACGCCTGTGGTACATTTGCGTTCAGTCCGCGCTGCACCTACATCGTACGTGCTGGTACACAGATGGGTTTGTTTGACAGTGTGGTGGTGCTCACTGTTTACAGAACTGACCTCAGCTTGAGTTTTTCCTCTTTACTGTCCAGAACTCGGAGACGTTAACAATGAGCTCCAAGCCTGATGAAGGAAGAGGTCGCTGCCCCTACGACCCCTACCAACGCAACACTGCTATCATCGTAGGTAAGGTGGTGATGTCACAGCTGCTCTATGAGGAAGGCGGTGCTGTTATGTTTATCTCCAGGAGCAGCATGAGAACACTGATCACTGGGCTGCGGAGCTCACACCTCAGACTGTTTGAACCCGGTTTGACTCCGAGCTTTCACGAGTGCAGTTACAGTACAAGCGCTCTGGTTTTTTTATGTGTAGTCACAAGTTAAGTTCATGTGAGAGCTTCTTTTAGACTGCTGCAGTACTGTCTAACTGTAGTACTCTGTACTATGCAACAGTCATACAGTGCCAAGGTCAACCCATCATATAATCCTAGTGATACTCATTTACTCTTGCAGCGTATAGATGAACATTTTCTGAGAAGCCGTTGTGTTCTTTATTGTGGTGTTGTGGGTAACTGTGAGGTGTTGTTGTGTTTCTCAGATGGAGAGCTTTACACTGGGACAGTGGCAGACTACAGGGGGAACTGGCCAGTCATCTCCCGGCACCTCAGTGAGGGCAGGCGTGTTGACCTGAAGTTGGATGACACATTAGGCTGGCTGGAGGGTGAGCGTGTTGTCTCTCAGTAGAATTTTATTAATGGCTAAACATTTTTGTGTGCGCTCAGTGCGGCATGTGCAGTGGTGTTGGCACTTTACAGTTACAGGTGCTTTACATGATAGTTAAAGTAAAAACTGTAAACAGTAACCTGGTTTCTGAAATGAAGTTGGGGCATGCGCGTAGCCAGGTTTCTGATTAGCTTTTACAAGTGCACGTGTGCAGGACAAAAGACAGGACAGGAAGGTGAATTGGGAGATCATCACTTGTTTTTAAATGAAAAGTTAGAAGGGTGGGTATGTTAAGAGAACCTTTAACACATTCATGGGTAAAATCTGTGAGTCATGCACAATAAGTCAAGTGTAGAGGAGAAATCTGATTAGTCATCTGCTGCATGCACATACGGATTTCCAGTAACCAGGTCACTGTGAGAGCGATGGCACAGTTTAACAGGATCACACTGCACATCAGAGCCACTTTAGTTTTACTGAAGGCAGCATGTGAGAGACACAAACTGCCAGCTCCAGTGCTTTTAATTAGTCTTCTAGAAAGACCAGAACTCAAAATGCTGAGTGCGTTCACAGACTGACTCACTTCCATTCAAACCGGGCTGTTTTTGTGCTGTGTTTGCTGCAGATCCAACCTTCATCAGCTCCACTTTCATTCCTGATGAGGAAAAAATCTACTTCTTCTTCAGTGAAGTGGGCAGAGAGTATGACTTCATCGACAGGTTCATTGTGTCTCGTGTTGCTCAGATCTGCATGGTAAGGGAAAACAATGGGAGCAGTATTGTGCTGTAAATGTATGTGACAGACATAGTCACTAGCTGATTTTTAGTTTGGGATGTAAAAACTTATGATAAGATTATAAAATATAATGATACTTGGAGAGGGCAGACTGCAGGACCCATTTCACTGCTGTGAAGCTGGAACTGGGACAGGTATGGAGATATGTAACTCCTAACTCCTCCTCTTCATGATCACTTCAAAATGCTATTGCTTGTCCATAAATCAGTAAAGAATTTGGCTCCTCAATATCTAACTGAAACTCTGCCTCACTATAAGTTATCTAATGTGTGTAATGTGTTTTTGATGTGTGTCAGAGTGATGTCGGGGGCCAGCGGACCCTGCAGCGACGCTGGACCACATTCGCCAAAGCACAGCTGTTGTGCCAGGCAGACGGTGAACTGCCCTACAATGTGATCCAGGACATAGACAGCCTCCCAGCAGCACAGAGAGCTCCTGCAGATGACACGCTCTTTTATGGCCTCTTCACCTCTCAGTGGTGAGTAAGTTAAATGTGACCGTCACACGATCCATACATTACATAATCAACATTTCCTGAAGCTATGAGCCTGTTTTCCCACAACAGCAAGTGTTGTTTTCTGAGGGCACTTCAAGCTTCTGCTTCTCAGTGTTTTCTCAGCCTACATGTTGCTGGGAACAAAGCCGGAGTCTCACTTAACTTGTGAAAGTTAGAAGGGCTCCTTAAAACTAGTAACTAACGAGTTCCCAAACAGTAGCTTCAGTTGTGTAACCACACCTTCCCAGAATTCATCAGTGCAAAAGGAAAACTGTGGAGGGAGGAGAGAAGGTGGTGGTACAGACTAGTTGAGGTGGTCATTAGCTGCCAGTGAGTCTGAGTCTGCTGCAGTGGCCAAGCAGACAATCACATACAAGTCCCTTACTAAACCTTTAGTGTGGTTTTAACAGTCAGAGGACTGATGATGATGATGACCCGGACAGTCACCAGTATCTCACGTCTTCAGGCTGAAAAGCTCTTTGGTTGCTTTGTCTTTACGTTGAGTATCGTTGTCCTGCTGAATGATGAAATGCTGACCAACGAGTTTTGATGTATTTCTCTGATTCTGTTACATACACTTTGATGAGGTGGTTGATCATCAGCGGTGGGAGGCTCCAGCACTATCTTCACACTGCTCTGACCCACTGCTCTCATTCTTCAGGATCAGAGAAGGACGTCGCTGTGGGTTTAGTGTGCTCATAGCATCTTTGATTTTTGTCTCCCATTACCAGGTCTGTCAATTCTGGACGGTCGGCGGTGTGTTCATTCCGCCTAGCTGACATCAAATCAGTTTTCTCTGGGAACTATAAAGTCCTGAACCGGGACACGTTACAGTGGAGCACACGGGTTCAGGAGAAGGTCGCAAATCCTGGAGAGGTAAAGGGCTGCTTTTGATTGATAGGAAAATGGAAAGAAAGTGGGACGAGTCTGCTCATTTGGGCCTTAAAAGAAATAAAAGTCAATAAGAGCTTCAACTCTAACAAGCTCATTTACATTCCAGCTCATTTAAAGTTAGGTCTGTCTGTGCCAGTAAAGTAGCTCAGTCAGCTCTGTCTGCACACTACTCTGACGTCCACCAAGTCATGTTTTAGATCATTCTAATGGGTTGTATTTGTTTGGTGTTTTATGTATGTAGTGTGGACTACACAACGCATCAGACAACGCCCTGCGCTTTGTTAAAGAAAACTTCCTGGCAGACGACAGCGTGCGGCCGGTGGGAAGGAGTCTGACCATGGTGTCTGCTGAGCACAACTACACCCATTTGAGGGTCCAGAGAGTCCAGGCTGCCAACAGCAGAGGCTACACCATCCTGTTTCTGCTGACAGGTGTGACACAGTAGCTTTCCTCACCACACCTCACACAGCTGCGTCCCTCCTCCGTGTCCCAGCACGGCCAGCTCGGCTTGTTAAAAGTCAGATCCAGTGTCCCAGGTGAACATGCCTGGCTTTACTGCGTCTATCAGGTCTTATTATCTGTAATTTGGAAATGCCACCAAGTTACTTCTCTTGGATGCATAAGAAATTGACAATTGGACCCACTTTAAAAACAGTGCAGCAGGCAGGAAAAGTGAATGTGAAGCATTGTTAGTTACAGAGTCTCTGGTAAGAACAGGTCAAACCTGCAGTGACCCTTCAAGATGCAGCAGTCAGAAATTGAGAACGTCCAATTATAAGGTCAGTGTTAATGTTAAATTGTGTTACTGTTAAAGCCACACGAGGCCAAGCACTAAAAGCAGCGGCTGATCAGATTTCCATTGCATTGGATTTGCTAAAGTTGTTACAACTCTCTAGCCTTCATAGTTTCGTCCTCTAACGTGAATTTTTCTCACTAACTTTGTTTCAGAGTCTGGTTACTTACACAAAGCAGTGCTGCTGCCAAGCGGGGCCCACATCATTGAGGAGATCAAGGTTTTTGAGCAACCTCAGCCGGTGAAGAACCTGGAGCTCTCCATACCCAAGGTACACACTGAAACAGAACGTTTACCGTTGAGGTATGTAATTTCATGCACCAGCCTGTAACCCAGGGCAACAGCGAGGCATTCAGCTGGTGCAATAATATCAGCTTTGTAGGTCCACAAAACCATCTGCGACAGTCCCGTCCTCGGGAAACGAGACGTGTGGGTCACAGTGGAATGTGATCAGTTAAGAGTTTACTGAATGTGCATCTGTCATTGTGATGAGTTGAGGGGGTGAGTGCTGGAGCCAGTCCCAGCTGGTACAACCTGGACAGGTGGGCATTTAGGGAAAATCATCAAATCAATCAATTGACAGTTCCTCCTATTTATACCATCACACCAGAGGCAAGCGTTTGTGTCTTCACAGAGAGGTTCAAGTGAAACGGGTTTACAGTGCTGTTTGATCTGATTCTGGCAGGGTGTGATATATGTGGGCACATCAGAGGGTGTGGTGAGGGTTCCAACTGCCAACTGCTCCTTCTACTGGACCTGTGCTCAGTGCGTTCTTGCGCGAGACCCCTTCTGTGGTTGGGACTCTGCCAGCAGGGCCTGTGTGAAGGTCTTTAGCAGCCAGACCAGCCTGTGAGTAGCTGCACATTTTGACATTTTAGTGAAGTTATGACCTGATTGAAAAACGTGTTTGTGTTGTTTTTCACTCATCATTCAAGTGGACAACTTGTCTAAAAGTTGTACCAGTCCTCTGTTGACTGTAGTTTTCCCTCCTCAGAGGTCAGGACATAGACAGAGGAAATGTTGAAGAGGCGTGCAACAGTGTTGCATTAACACACAGAGTCAGATTTGGTTCTAACAAACTTCCTGCAGGTGAGTGTCACTTATTTCATCACTGTTGCTTTGCTTGAGCAAGTGCATGTACATGTGAGTAAGGAAGTCATAGTCTGTCCCCTTACCCCCACCGTCATTTTTTAAAAACTGTTGGAAATATCACTTGAAAGTAGAAATTATATAATAATTGCATGTCCTTGCTGTGCAGCAGATTGCTTGGCAGGTTTCATGATCTGTGATGACGCTGGAGTGGGGGTTTACTCTGGTTGTTGATGAGCTGTAATCTGTATGTCAGCCTCATGTCCTGCAGGTGAGCTGGTGTCTGTGTCTCTGAATGAAGTGGTGCGCCTGCAGTGTCCTGCAGCGTCGCGGCTGTCCCAGCAGCTGTGGGAGCGTCCCAACAGCCGGCTGTCGTCAGACCTGTACCTGCACCTGGGGGATGGGAGTCTGAGCTTTGTGGCTACTCCTGCCACACTGGGCCACTACCTGTGTCTGTCCACTGAGAATGGATACCAGCAGACTATGGCCATCTATCATGTCAAACAGAGGAGCAGCCCCGTGGCTCCAACTAGCAACACCCGGCCTCAGGCACACCCTGTACCCACCGTACAGACTGTGTCCAGACCAGGACCTGGACTGCACTTGTCTGGGGGGACTTCGCCTAAAAGAATGTCTACAAAACAAAGAGAGACTCAGCCAACGCTGTCCAGCATGGACAGTCAGGTCACCACCAGACAGCTGAGTAGTAATGTGACCCTGTGGACACGAAGGTCTGGACAGAAAGAGGAAGACTTTTGGGACGGAGGGCCTCAGCTGCTGGCTCGAGGTCCCTGCTGTGTAAAGGAACTGGTGGTTGTGTCGGTTCTGCTGGTGCTGTGCCTCAGTCTGCTTATCACCTTGCTACTGTACACCGTCAGACAGCGCTGCCGCAGGCGAACAGTCCCGCAGTCAGGGACTCCAACCAGAGACTCGGAGAGGAGAACCCCTGTGGAACAGGAGGCCTTTGTGGAGAACCAGCTTCTGAGCAAACGCAATGGACAAAGCGGCCAGGCCAGTGGCTTGGTTTGTAATGGGATGCTCACAGGCTCGAATGGGCATTTGCCCAACACCCCTATCTGAGGGGGGCAATTCCAGGTACCCAAGTTACCACTAGTGTCCCAGTGGGAGGTTCTGTTTGCACAGCTAATTACAAGGTACAGTACAAACACTGTGGATGTAGTGGAATGAAAGTCAATCTTCCTACGGTTCTTAAATGGAGACGCGACTGTTGAGACGTACATCCTCGTTTTTTCCACTCTGGCTGTGATGTTCTGAATGTGTCAGAGAGAGAGAGAAAGAGAGGGAGAGAGAGGTACAAGCTGATCCAGGGCAGCTGCTTCTTCTTTACTGTTTTTATAGAATAGTCGGTGTATGATTGAAAGCCAGTGACTGCCACAGTGATGCATCTCCTGTTGTGGGTTACTTTACTGAACACGACTGTTAGATTTAAACATTTCATGAAGCCTTTGGGTGTGTGTTGGTCAGAGCAGACATGATTGTGTTATAGTTATTCTGCTCATTTGCTTTGTCAGTGCTCAGTTTGGAGGAAACATAATTAACGTCCACATTATGTTCAATGACGTGGTTACCCCCAGCCGTTAAGAGTGATGTTACACAGCACAGAGACATGAGAAAGTTCAGCAGGTGGTCGGATGGATGGATCAGAGAGGTGCAACCAGTTGGCTTGTTTATAATTTGTTTTAGACACAAATGCAAACATCACTGGTTTCTTGTGGATCATACACACTACACAGCATTTCGTCATAGCTGCAATAAACATGCATCCGTATCGTTTTCCATGGTGACACAGCACTGCCACGTAATGATAGGAGAGCCAGGTGCTTCACTTTTGCCTTATTTTACATCCGCTCCTCTGATGATCCAGAGTCACGAAGGACCTCTCAGTTCCTACTGCTGGTTGCCTTAGTTTTTCACTTCACCTGTGAGGGAGTTTGGATTCTGTGCTGTACATCACTACAGTTTAAATACAATACTGCACAGCTGTGATATCGCCAAGTTACGATGTTATGTTCTGGTGCACTGTTAAATTAAAATGATTGAATCTGTGTAAACCGTTGGTCTGATCAGTAGAATAAGACATAAAACAAGGTGCATCTTTCAGCAGTACAAAGCAGTTTCAGTCGGGTTGAAAATCCCTGAGCTTCAGATGGAAAGAAGAACCAAATTTACACTTTCTCCAAAAATGTGCAACAAAATATTAGTCTTTTTTTCATAAATACATAAATATGTGCAGTGTGCTCGTCTTTTCATGCAAGTCCTAAACTAGGAAGGGAACCCAGTGGAGGCTACACTTCACCTCAGGGGTGCTGTTTGGCTGCGTTACATAAACTACCTGATTCAGGCCCTTCCACAGCATTCACAACACAGTTCAGTGTACCTTTACATTTTCCTGTGAAATGATCAGTGATGGCCAGGCCGTCCTGGGCCACACACAGCGGAGCAGTGCAGTGCAGTCTTCAGTGTTCTCCTGATGCTGGACATTAGGGGGATGTTAGCAGAGGCCTTTAGTTTCCTAGACAACACTGTGTCATCAAGGAAGATGTTACGAGTGCATCATTTTTGTTACTCTGGTGTTCCCTCCTCTTGGTTTGATCTTCTGTTGATTGACCACTTCTGGGGAGGGGAACAATTATGTTGAATGTTCTTCATTTGTATGTGTGATGTACAGTCAGCTTCAGCTGGTGCAGTCCACACTCTTTTTAACCAGTCCAGTCTCTTCTTCTGAGGTCTTCACATAACTCCTTTGTTTGAGCCACACTTTTACAAACCTGTGTTGTCAAGATCAGACTTTGATAGTGCAGATCCATATTTCTCTTCATTTAATAAGACAGACTTGTACCTGATTGATTGAAGCACCAGACTCTAGTTTTCCCATTCAAATCAGTTGATCATTCTAGACATTCACATACTTTTGCCACACACGTATAAGATTAAATTGTTTTCTGCTATAAACGAATGGATATGTGTCATTTTTGTCATTTGTTTCATGTTTATACAGAAATAGAGAAAAATACTTCACAAACAAATCTGTGATGAGTATAAATAATGCAAATTAGACAATGGTTCAGATCAAGGGATCTCTCATCATGTCACGTCACCTTTTTTTATTTTTATATTTGAGCATGTGCAGGACTTCTTTTATGGTGAGTGGCTCTATAGTCACTCGTTCAGATGACGAGCTGAATTTTTGCTGATATGAAAGTATAGATTGGATAATAGTAGTGTAGTGTATTTGCAATAGTGTTTTACCTATTGACCTTTGACCCACATATCACAATCCTGTTACTAAAAAAGTTCTAACTTTTCACAACTTTGAAATCAAATCAAAATCAGGTTTCCCCATTTTCATTTTCTCTAGTACTATTTTCACTCAAATATTCTCTATATGCTCTACATGCAACACACTAAACGCAACCAAACTGCCAATCATAAAAAGATAATCCTTAAAAAACAACATATATTTCATATTTTGGACAGCAGAAACTGAGTGATTGTTTTTCTCACCTGATTATCTAACAACAAATGAGTGTTTCCCCAGATATTGTTCATTCAGATATTTGTGTATCTTGTGGGTCTGTTAAACCCCTCTGAGGGTCACAGACATGGGTGCAGCATTATACAGTATTCCTATTACACAGGTTAACACCCCAAATTACCCTTCAGGCTAATCTAGTGTTGACCTTTATGAAAATCCCTCTCAAGAATGTGACATGTGATGTTATTAATTATGGGCTCCAGCTGCAGTCCTGTTAAAGTTACGATCTGTGCAAAGAAAAAAAAATCCACATGACACCAGCTGTCACAACAGTACAGGAGAGCTGCTGGCTGAAAGAGGACTATTACTAATGTGAGATTTCAACCACTTTTCATGTCAGCTCAACACATGACTGCAAGGAATTAAAAATAGCCCCACCACTGACTCTGACCAAGGAGCTGTGGCCCCTGGCTGCTCATACATACTGTAGAGTTTAATGACATGGTAAAAGTACTGTGTCCATGAAAATCTAAAATGAGAAATCACTGTGCAGAACTGCACATGATCACAAAGTGTGTCTTTACACAGAATGCAAACGTAGCTCTTACCAGTCTTTCAAGTTTCCATTGTATATTTTAGTAGGTTTTCTTTCGACTCTATGAGTCACGAAGCCACTGGATTCCATTCTACTGCTGCAGGAAGAAGCAGTGCTGACCAAGCTGCAGCTGTGTTCACTGCAGACCACTTGTCTTTTACCGCAACCTAGTGGCCTAAATCTATTTAGTACTGTATCCCAAACTTCACTTCTCTGTTATAATAACTAACCCGTTTCCAAAAAAGTTGGGATGCATACATTAGATTACATACATACCATCATAGGCTGGATTTTGAATTGTACACTGAGAGCCAGATCCCTGGTGGCCCGTCTTCCCAGTGTCTGCTTTTGGCTAAGTTTGGCTCTAGTGACAAAAAGAAATGTAGGATTGTCGCTGATTAAATGACAGGAATCTGGTACAGAGTCATTCCACTGGAGATAGAGAGGGAGCTCCAGTCTCCTGCAGGACTGGTAAACAGCATCTTTCTTCAGTAAACCAAGGTGAAAACCTTCTGGACTCTCTGAGGTTTTGTAGTGAGAGGTGCCACTGAATCCAGGATTCGAACCAGAGCTGTGTTTAATTTTACTAATACATTTTTTACAATTATTTAATGCTGGTAGTTGCTCACCAAGACTACTGGATCAGACTAGTGTGTACAGTGATAAATGCTTAGCAGCTGCTGATCTGCACTTCTCATGGATTTATGGATTTTGATGGGTTATAATTTGAAGTACAGAATGACTGATTGTATTAAAGGCTTTACACTGCACACAATACTGCTCCATATGGGTGGGGTCATAAGTTCCCTAAGGCTTGCACAAACACCCACAAAATCTGAAAACTATTTTAATTATTGCCCATTAAAAACGGGAAGTGAAAACAATGGTGTTAACACATTGTACCAATTCATTGTAGTTAAAGTATGTCTCCTTATACAACAGTTTCTACCACTGATAGCACATTTCAGTGATGCATGTGTAAACGCAGTTCATTTATTCATCTACATGTACTGAATACAGCTAAGACATCCATCCATTATCATAACCTCCTTTGTTCCACACGCCATCAAACTGTTCAACTCCTCACTGGGGGGAAGAGAGGGGATGAACAGGAGGATGGGGA
>JAUYWH010000003.1:20271518-20295436 GCA_034779795.1 Ctenopoma multispine
GTGTTTTGCTGCTAGAAAAAGAATTTCCCGGAGGAACCTTCCCGAGGGATTAATAAAGTTTCTATCTATCTATCTATAACCGCTTGTCCTCTTATGGGTTGCTGGGCTGCTGAAGCCTATCCCAGCTGTCATATAGAGACAGACAAACATTCACATTCACAACACCTCTAAACAATCTAGAGTCCAGTTAACCTAACATGTCTCATGTCTTTGGACTGTGGGAGAGAACCCACACAGACACAGGGAGAACATCAAATATAGCAAAGCACCTGGCTTTTAGAGAGGGGACTTTGTTGTTTCTCAGGTCATTAGACTTGTCAGATATTTACTGCTATTCACAATATATTCAGTGTTTCTACGCTTTCCTTATATCAAATAAACTGTTTATTATTTCCTCAAAGCATGTCTTTAAATTTTAGGAACACAACTCTTTATTACTGTGCCCCCCTGCTCTGCCCCCCTCTTCCCCATTTGAGAATGACACGCCCCTGATCCTCCTCGACCTAATTCAGAACATGCAGTTTTAGTGGAGTGGTGCATACCTGGACTGCAGAGATGAACTGTTCACAATCACTTTTCACTAACTTTTGAAAAGGCAGGAAGTGCTGATGGGTCTGTAGGTGTGTGACAGCTACAGTCTGAACGTGTGTAAATAACATGACTTGTACATTTATGAAGGGTTATATTACGTAATGAGAGCACAACCCGCTGCAGACTGAAGTCGTGCATGTGAACTGCATCAGGCAGCAAGTCCACAGAAAAAAGTCGCAGCATCAGTGTGCCGCAGTGAAATCCAGCTCCTGAACACACCCTGCTGCAGCCTGCAGAGCAGCCCGCACACCGCCGACAGCGCGTCCAGCTGGACTCCTTCCCCGAGCAGAGAAGACGAGAGGACGGCGAGCTGCTGCAACACCGCGGAGGTAAGATCATCATCATTCACCGCGTTTTGTCCCGCAGGAGAAAGCAGGACAGGAAGCCTGGGACAGGTCGGGGGAGTCACTGAGGACAGCGCGGAATGAGCGGGGCGGCGGTGGAGATTTGGCATCAGAGCTGTTGGTTTGGATGGACATAGTTCTGAGGATGTCCAGACATATCCAGGAGTCTCACACGGTACTGCTGCGGCTCCTGGACTGCTGCGGACCTCCGGCTCTGACTCATCGCAAGCGCAACAACATACATGACAATCCTGCACACGTTAGTGCAGAGTTCACAGAAATGGCCCAAACGTTCAAAACACTGGTGGACTGCACATCTGAAATACTGTCCAGTCAGCACATATATGTAATATTCATTTATCATATACAGTATGTAGACATACTATTTATGCAGTACACCTAAGATATGATGGCAGCTGTGATGGTGTTGTGTCCTTGGTTTTGCTGACTCAAGGTTGATATTGTGTGTCAGAATTGAAAATCAGCCTGCAGGCTTGGGCCTGGACAGAGACACACGAGAGACGTCCCGTCTGTTCTTTAATCAGACCTGATAGAGAATGAACATTTATAAGTGAAGATGTGTTTAAATCCTGAATGTGACTAACAATAATCTGACACAGAGTGAGGCATCTTCTCCTCTTTTTTTATCCAAAATGTGCACAGCACATACTGGTGATACTTCAATAATAATGAGTTAATAATAGTGGCAAAATGATCAGAGGATTGCTTTGAGGATGGGATCCACCTCAAAGGTGGTTGATAATGTTAACCAAGTTAAAACTGCAGATACACTGTTTACTGGAGAAACTGACTCACAGTGACTTCAGCTGAAGCATGCTTTATATTGAGTTCTATTTGTAACAAGCTGATGTTACTATACAGCACGGTGGCCTGTTCATCTATTTTTCATTTCATTCAGAAGCTTAGAAATACGTCTGTAACTGATGCCATCAGTATGTTTTGCAGCAATAATGTAGCAGAGCTCTTTGCTTTTACCCATCATGAGCTGCTCCTTCTGTGATACTTTGGTAATGACAAACCAGCTGCTATTAATTTGCACTGATAGGGGAGGATTTCTTTCAAAATACTGACTTATACTGATAATAAAACTAATTATTATAAGTATAAAACTAATAATTCTTGACAGACTTTTATTCATATATGGTATGTATTCATTTTATTAATGCTGTAATTTTGTTTAATGGTGCTCCATCAGCAGAAAGATGGCTAACAATGACAAAGACCCGCTGCCTGCTGTGGGGACCCTCTCCCCAAACCAACTACAGTCCCACCTTAAGATGGAGCCCAAGACTCTGGGGGTAAGCAGAAGCATTCAGAGATTGTGCACCAAGCTACGTACAATACACTATAACCTGTAATAGTATTCAATGAATAGTAGTTGGAAAAGGGATAATATTTCTGTCCTGGTTTGTGGATATCTGATTTAAAGGCCTATTCCAGCATTTTGTTTCCCAATAAGGAGCTCAGAGTTTAGTCTCATACATATCATTTATTTAGAATAAATCTAATCACCTCTTCTACCTGCTTCCCACCTCCAGGCGATCCAGATTGTTATTGGGGCTTTGATTCTTTGTCTGAGCGCCTCAATGCTCCAGATCCATGAGGTCCATTTTACAGGGGATGTGGCCCTCTTCCTGGTCGTTGTCATACAGGTCAGTGATCAGTGGTCACAGCAGATTTTCATGTATTCTTATTTTTTCCAGTGTTTTATTAACATACAGTGGTGTGAAAAAGTGTTTGCCCCCATCCTGATTTTTTATGTTTTTGCAAATTTTTCTCACCGAAATGATTCAGATAGTCAAACTAATTTGAATATTAGACAAAGATAACCCAAGTAAACATAAAATACAGTTTTTAAGTGATGATTTTATTTATTAAGGAAGAAAAACTATCCAAACCTACATGGCCCTTTGTGACAAAGTAATTGCTCTCCTTGTTAAATCATTAAGTAACTGTGGTTAATTGCATTTTATGGACAGCTGAATTCAGTTTCACGAGCCACGCCCAGGCCTGTTTACTGCCAAATTTGTTAAATCAAGAAATCACTTCAATAGAATCTGTCAGAAACAGTGAAGTAGGTTAAAATATCCCAAAAAGGAAGACATCACATAATTGACATATATCAGTCTGGAAATGGTTAGAAAAGCCATTTCTAAGTCTTTGGGACTCCAGTAAACCACGGTGAGAGCCATTATCCACAAATGGAGAAAACTTGGAGCAGTGGTGATTTAAAAACGACTTCACACGACGACGAGACATCTAAAGAAGTGCAGGCCTCACTTGCTTCAGTTAATATTGGTGTTCATGACTCAACCAGAAGATAGAGACTGGGCAAAAAACACTGCTGACCAAAAGACATCTTGATGATCCCTAAGACGTTTGGAAACATGTTCTGTGGGCTGAAAAAAACAAAAGTTGAACTTTTTGAAAGGTGTGTGTCCTGTTACATCTGGTGTGAAACTAACACAGCATTTCATAAAAGGTTCATACCAACAGTCAAACATGGTGGTGGTAGTGTGATGGTCTGGGGCTCCCTTGCTGCTTCACGACCTGGACAACTTGTTGTGATTGATGGAACAATAAATTCTGCACTCAGCCAGAAAATTCTGAAGGAGAAACTCCACATCTGAGTGGTTTAAAAAAACGAAATGTAGGTTTTGGAGTGGCCTAGTCAAAGTCTGGCCTTAAATCCAATTTAAGATTCTGTGGCATAACCTTAATCAGGCAGTTCATGCTAAAAACCCTCCAGTGTGTCTGCATCAAACTAAATCTGCAAAGAAGAGAGGGCCAAAATTCCTCCATATTATCACATGTTATCACAAATGCTTGATTGAATTTGTTGTTGTTGACCAGTTATTAGATTTAGGAGGTAAGTACTTTCTCACATAGTCCCATGTAGGTTTGAATAGTTTTTTCTATTATGTTCACTTAAAAACTGCATTTTGTGTTTACTTAGTTATCTTTGTCTAATATTCAAATTTGTTTGATGATTTGAATTATTTAAGTGTGACAAATATGTAAAAACATAAAAAATCAGGAAGGGGGGAAACACTTTTCACACCACTGTATAGCTGATGGACAAATGCTGTGTCTGTAACCCCACCAGGTGACTCTGTCTGGTTCAGTGTTGATCCACAGCGGGAGGAGGCCTACACTGTTCTGGGTGAGTGTTCAGTCAGAGCTATAATGACACAGGCCACTGCTGGACATACACTATCAACAATCTACTCAACTACATACTGCACCTCTTAAGATCTAGTTTCACTGTGGTAAAGTCTGATACTTTCCACCATAATGCATGTACAAAAAAATACAGTGCAACAATTTGCAAATCTCATAAATCCATATTTTTCCTGCCTTGTACAGAGATTTCTCAAATCTCAAATATTATTTGTTACTGTAAATGGTGATATATTCAAAGTCCCTGCTCCTCTTTATTTCTGAGAGTCTCTGAGTCTCTAAGATGTTTTATACCCCATCATGTTACTGAGCTGTTGCTAGTTAACCTAGTTATTTGCTAAATGTTCTTTCAGCTCTTCCTTGTTTAGTACCGCTGGAGCTTTTTGTTGCCTCTGTCACAATATTTTCAGAGATGTTGCTGCTTGTGTTGCTACATTTAATATGTTTTATGTTCTATTGTGAATAGACTATGTCTTCATGAGATTTTCAAATCATTGCATTCTGTTTCTTTGTAGACTTTACACAGCGACTCTTTTGGAATTGGAGTTGTGAAATGTCTATTGTATGTAATAAGCTTACTGTAATGGACATGTGCACTGCTGTTGTCATTTGCAGGTGAAATGTGTCCTGGTGCTGCATCTGATCAGTGCTGCATTTGCTACTGCTGCCCTGGGTCTGATGTCCAAACACCTCCCTTACCGCCAGGACTCTTACCACTGTGAACACTGCCGCAGACTGGAGCTACACGCCGTGGTATTGTCTTCATAACCTACACAGAGAGGCTAGGTCATATATGAAACTCATTTCAGTTTAGATCAGATTTAAGGTTTTGATTATCATAAAACAGAGTAGCCAAATATATTGATATTACAGCCAGATGAGCACAAAAAGCACCTATAGGATGAACTTGGAAAGTTGACAGGTCTAAAGAACATCACAAAAAATTGCTGCTGATAATTCCGTGATCAGTATGTCACAATGTGCTCTTCACGTTGTTTTTGGATGATAGGAGTCTTGCCTGGTGCAAGACTGAAACAATGTTTGCAGGACAAAAAAATGTACTTAATTTAACAAAAGAAAACTTTGGTTACGCTGTTGTAGTTTGGCTACGTGTTAACTTCAGAATTTCTCTATTTTCTTGTGGAAGATTTCTGGTTTGTTTGGCTTTAATATGGCAACCACATACATCATTATGGTTTAGATCTGTGATATATGTCGATTTTCAGGAAGCTTTATGCACGTTTGTCAGCACAGGGACATTATTGAACTGAAATTACATACATGCTGAATTACAATATAAATTGACAAACCACATTTAAATATATAAGTATTGCAAATCATAACATGTTAGTGCATAGATTAACATAATATAGGTTCAGCATTCCTGTTACAGCTATATTAACTAATTAATTAACTAATTACATTTTCTATTAGCCATGTAACAGTAGTTACACATCTTTACATAGTTCACTGTGCATTATTGAATAGTCTTTACTTACAAAGAATACGACTTGCTCGTGATCTGCACTTAAGCTTTGGAGTGCATTCCCAGAGACGTCTTAATTTCAAAGACAGGTTCACACATTTTCAAGTGTGTCTTAAAACAATAGTCAGATGAACACTGAAACACTGAAACAAGTTTTAACTGGCCCCCGTTTTCATAGTGGCCTTTAAGAGATCCTTACAACACAGACAGTAATTGAGGAATGAGGAAACACAAAGATGGGACTTTTACCAAAAATACATTGTTTTGGCATTGTCGAGTCAGCCTCATATTGGCTTTATATACGGAACAAGGACTGTGGATTTTGGCCCCCATCATTTTCACTGTAAGCACTTTAAGACATAATCATGGAGGAGTGATTACAACTTAAAAGAACACTTTCAGCTGGTTACTGTTTTAATACACACTAGAAAAATTGTCAACCTGTTCTTTAATGGTGTCAGTACCATTGTTGTGATTTTATCCATGATTTATATATATATCCTCTATGTGGTGGTGAAAGTCACACTCACACTAACGGTAATACTTATAGTAGTGGTCTATCATACTTTTGAAAATATAACCCTAGATCTCAGGATGTTAAGGATGTGATCGATACTTTAAAGAAAGAGCATGGAGATGTGTGTCTTACAGTAGAGGAGGCAGATAGCAGACAGCACACTGAGAATCTCATGAATTGATAGTTGGCACTACATGTTGTAAAAGAGCAGACTCCATGTTTCTTTGTCTTTACTGTCCACTGCAGCAACATTGTTTCAGGAAATGCACCGGGCTGATCGAGCAAAAGTGTAAAGTAAGTGACTGACAACTATTACAACTAATACTTTGGTCAGATAGGCTATGTTGTGCTCTCTTGCAGAGTGCACGTACATCCCCAATTCCCAAAAGGTTAAGACGAGAAAAGATACAAACAAAATGCAGTGATTTACAAAATTCATAAGTACATATTTTATTTACAATAGACCATAGAAAACATATCAAATGTTTAAAGTGAGAAAATGAACCATTTGAAGAAAAAACAGTTATTTTGAAATAGATGGCAGCAGCATAGAAAGGTTGGGACAGGTCTATGTTTTCCACAGTGTTTGCATCTCCTCTTCTTTTGACTGTAAGTCTGTAAACGTCTGGGAACTGAGGAGAGCAGTTACTGGAGTTCTGGGAGGAGAATGTTGTTCCCATCGTGCCTGATACAGGAATCTAATATCTTCAGTTAGTCAAAGATGTGAACTGCAGACAGGACAGTTCAGTACCTGGACTCCTTTTTAGTCCAGAGCATGTGGCGCCCATGTTTTCCAAAAATTAGTTTGACCAATAAACTTATGCCCACAGTAGCAAGCAAACAGCAGTGTTTCTGAATCATGTTCATATGAGTCTTCTTCTTAGTATGATAGAGCTTCAACTTGCATGTGTGTATAACACGGTGAACTGTGATTTTTGGACGTATTACTGAGCCCATGCAGGGATGTTCATCATGGAATCGTGTCTGTTCTCAATGCAGTGGAGAGATATACAGAAATACAGAGATTTATCTGAATCTGTAGATCATGGTGATTCATTTTTACATTGAGGAACATTATTCTAAAATACTTCATAGACAATGTGTACACACAGCTTTTCACACTGGTCATCTTTACTCCTGACAGACTCAGACTCTCTAACATGCTCTTTTTATACTATACCATCATGTTACTGAGCTGCTGCCAATTTCCTTCATTAGTTACATAATGTTTTTCCAGCTCTTACTTGTTAGTACCACTCACTTCTGCAGCCTTTTGTTGCCTCTGTCCCAATTTTTTAAAGACATGTTGCTGCCATCAAATTCAGAATCACCTTATTTCTTTCACAAAATGGTACAATTTATCAGTTTAAAGATGTTTTTGTTGTTCTTTTGTGAATAAAATATGGCTTTATGAGATTTCCCAGCGTTTTTGGACTTTGGGGTTGTAGAACATAGAATTGTCTTTAACTTGTGCATTTCTGTTTTTTCATAGAATCATCAATGTCACAGCAAGAAAACTGTATCACTTCACACACTGCCTCTGTTTTCTGACCATGTTTTGTTTGCTCTTGGGTTTCTCTGCTTAGTGGTTAATCGATGGGATCCTGGGGACTCTGGTGATCTTCCTGGTGCTGGAGCTGTTGATCTGTATCACTGCCATGCTGTTCGGACTCAGTGTCCTGGCTGCTAATGGAGACAGGGTGAGCTCTGAAACCATAACGCTTCACCAAGTGATATTTGACCTGTAGGTGGCAAGAAAGGTCTGACAGAGACTGTAGCATGGTTACTCAATACGTTAGATCCAATAATGGTGCAGTAAAGTGCAATGAACCACCTCCTCTGTTTAATGCAGTAGTATGTCACTGAACACAATGGTAGGTTGGTAACACATTAAGTGATGCAAACCCAGGTTAGCAGGTTAACTTTAAACAAGTGACTAGGCGAGATGGGAAGTGACTAAGGTAAATATTGAATTAGCTGGATGACGTAAGGAAGAAATCATGTGAAATTCTCTCATCAATATTTTGAGTTATGGCAGGTGATTCGTGAGAACAGACACTGATGGCAAGTGGTGTGTGAGAACAGTTAGGACAGACGGGTGGAGACATGGAAGTGGAGACTGAAGATTGAGTCATGGCAACTGGACTGGACTCTTTAAGGCAGAGACGTTTCATTCTGCATCCACAGAACTTTTTCAACTTTTTCAATCTGAGGGAAGTTGGTGAGTGACAAATTTATCCTCCAGGTTGGTTTCACCTCACACCTGCCTTGAATTGGCTCCCATTAATGGGGGCAGGAGGAGCTGCCAGGGGTGGGGCTGTTACCTCTACCACCACCCCTCCCCTGCCTTTGTTTCACTTAATTCTCAGATTTAACTCAGATTGATAAAGTTCTGTGGATGCAGGATGAAACGTCTCTACCTTAATGAAAGAAGTCCAGTTGTCATGACTCAACCTTCAGACAACTTCACCTGGATGACTGAGAATCTTCACAGACCCTGCCCCTCACTGACTCAATACAGTTGTGAAGTTAAGACCATTGATCTCTTAATCTTCAGCCACTCTTGGAGAACCTCTTGCTGGTGTTTGGTGTCGAGTGTAACTGTTAACGTTACCTGAAACAAGCTTTTGTTAGGTCTTTGTACTTGTTTTTTACTTTCAGGTTTGCATGCTTTTTTTAAGTAACGTTAACTCACTGGATTTTACTAAATTTAATTAAATATATGTCTGTGTGTGTCCTGCAGCCTTCTAGCCAGAGACCCGCCTATCCGCAGACTCGCCCCCCAACTTCTCCAGCTGTGCAGGCTGTCCATGCTGCTCCAGCTGCTGCGGAGCCATCTCAGGTATCACAGTGCAGGGGGCTGCTTCACAGCAGTAAGGGGACTCTGTGGTGTCCTTTGTTGCTTAATGTGGTATTGTGCTGAATCACTGGAGGGAAGAACAGTGCATTTAAAGGACTTAAAGGACTGAAGCTGTTTGATTCATGCTAACAGCAGCATATTAAAATACTTCAACACAATACTTAAAGGAGAGTTCACTGTGTGAATATTTATTTGTCATGTTCACAGTCGCCTGTTCTGTGTGTCGGCAGGTGGCTGTCGTTGTTACTGAACCAGACTCCGAGCAGGCGGAGGACACCTCCACTCCACCCACTGAACCCCAGGTGGAACCAATGGAAGCTGTGACCGCAGATCCCTAAACTTGGCGCACACTGCTCCCTGTGGTGTCACGTCATGTCAGCGACAGTGTACATGCTTCTGTTACCTCACACTTTAGCTTGATGACTCCTGCACAGACTGAGGTGACAGCAAATCTGCTGAAGGCCGCAGATGTGACGAATCATTGTGAATGTCCAAAAAAAGAAAACGGGTTGTAATGCTGTCCTCTCACTTCTGGCATGACATGAGCACAGCATCAGTGTTAGCACTGCTGGAGCCACACCATAGTATGTTGTGGTTAGGATATGGATCCGCATTATTATTAATGTAGAATGTATTCACTTTATTCACTCTAATAGTGTGCTCACATTTTGTGTTAATTAGAATGAAGAAAGATTCAGTTTGTAACCTGATACTACTTTACATTTCAAAGGTCTAACATCTCTGTATTTCACTGTTGTAATAACATGTGATAATGTTTTAATGACATTCTGATATTCTGAACATGTCTAAATACAGAATGAACTGTGCTGTAGTTGCTGAGCTACAGTCTGTTGTCTGGTGGCAGAGGCCACAGGAGGATCCCGATCAGAAACCCAAACCACCTCATCTGGTTTCTTTCAATATACAGCAGCAATTTCTGCTATTTTATGCTAACACTGCACCAATCCACCTGCTGACCTTCATTCTCTCTCACACCTGTAGCTACTGAGAACCGATACTGTAACTAGTGCTTGTAGTTTCTCATCATTCTCACTGTTGTATTTATTATGTATCAGTGCATAGTTTTATCACTACCGAGGATAACACAGTATATTTCTTGTCTTGCTCATATCCTGCAGATGACAGGACTGCAGAACATGTATTTCTATGAACATACCTCAGTTTTGTTGCATAAAACTATCACTGAATCCAAAGTAATATTTAAAACCTGAGTTATTGTTGTTGCTGCAAGAAACTGTATATGACTTAAACAGTGAACCTAAATCTAAATTCCTTGTGCAAGTTTACCATCACAGGCCTGGAGCTGCTTATTGATCTTTATTTTGCTACATATATTATGTAAAGTAAATTATGCAAATCACAAACTTAAAAAAAATATGTAAATACTAAGTGATTTTTTTTTTTCATTTAATGGTGAAGTTCACCCAAAATGTCTCCTATTGGTGTTTCTCCTGTCAGTGCTTACATCTGTGCTGGTCACATATTAAAAAGTACATGTAAACATTTCCAGTCTTCCATTCCTTCTTGTTTTGTTTCCAGCATGTGAAATGCAGCTCAGCTTGATTCAGGTCAGGTGATTGACGTGGCCACAGCAGAACATTACACTTCTTTGTGCAAAGCGTGCGGTGGTGAACTCAGGAAAGCTTAAAGGTGGGTGCATCTGTAGCACAGTGAACTATCACAAGACTCTGTAGCAAAAATAGAGGTTTTACTTTAACATGTATTATCTGTTGAAAACAATGAAGTGTGTATTCAGTCCAGATACATCTGGTTGATTTTAAATTGTTTGTCTCGAGCTCACTACAGAGAGCAGTAGGTGTCAGCAGAGAACATCGTGTACTGCTGTCACTGGTGGGAGTACGTCTGTTCACTGATTGTATTTAATGTAAAGAGGAAAAATGACTCTATTATGACAATGCTTTTTAAACTGGGCAAAACACAATCAAATGCTCAGTATTTGCAAAGTGACAAATGAATCTAAAAAGACCATGATGGAGATAAGATCAACCACATTCAAACGGACGTTCCCCTCATGAAGGTGTCATGTACAATATTAATGATACCCATACACACTGATTATCTTTATCATTGATGTTTACATTCACTACATTATGATTCTATGCAGATGATGGATCTACAGATAACATGTAAAATGCCTTTCACTGGTCTTTGAAAGTCTTGTGCACAGCAGTGTGGATTTCAGACCACCCTTCACAACATGTGCTTCGCTGTGGGCGTTCCCATGTCATGGTCTTTATCTGCATTACACTGGGCTGAATGAATAATGATGGCTGTTTCATTGAGCACTTGATAAAGAGTTTGTATGATGCTTTCCTTCTATGACGCTGGTTAGCTTAACCGACGTGGTCAGTCATCCACCTGCCAACGTCAGTAACAGTAACCAAAACAGACTTTCAGTCCATTACCACAAACACACTGAGACTTCTTTTACTGGTGTTATCCTGATCCAGTGTACACCCACCTCTGGCCTCTTCTCTACTCCTGGTTCTCCTGCCGGCATTTAGCCCATACCTGGCTGCTCGTTGACTTCACCTCCACTTGCTGTTGTCTGCTCAATATTTGAATGAAACTGAACTGTTTAAACTTATAATCTATCAAAATTGTTTGAAAATAACTTTTTTGCAGATGACACATTGATTTATTCTGGGAAACAAATGCATGATATTCAGTTGATCATATTATGTTATTTAACTACATAATATGATCAAGAGCTGAGCTGGAAACCATTCAACCATCATTTTGCCACATTTTAACCATTAATATCTCCTCAGTAAATTGTAGTTCTAAAAGTTAAAAGTAATTTATTTCTTCTATCACTTAAAGTTCATCTTTCTTTTTAATTTGTTTTTTACACTTAGCAGTGGGTCACAGAGATCTAATTAAGAAGACGATTTAAAACAACACATAAAGCCATGAGGACAAAACCTGTAACGTTTTTTACTCTAGCCGCCAGATCCAGCCCTGGTCTTCACATAGGGATTCCCAGCCTCCCCCCACACACAAACAGCTTCATACAGGAGACAGTAGAATCTGACTAAGATGCGGATCAGAGAATAAGGAGCAATTGAAAATCATGGCAGTGCATGTGTGTGGTTTGGAGACATTCTTGTGGCTACATTAATATTGTATTTGGTTACACCCTGCATTGTGTATTTGCCTTTTTATAGTGCTATTGTGTTCGTTTGATTCTGCATACTGCTGACAATGCAGCAGCCATTAATCTCCCTATTAACAGCTCTCAGTTAATGTTGCTTCTTAAACATGGAAGAAAGGGTGGGGTTAATTACGGATAACCATATACATAACACTCAGTATTTTCTCCTTGCAATTGATTGTGTGAACTGATAAGCAACTGTGCTGTTGCAAGAGCTGAGAGCAGAGTTGTCACTAGTACCACCTGCCCAGCACTGTGGTACCACCAGGCTGTTTAAACAATAGCTGTGATTAGACAGTATTTTCATGCTAACGTCACAGATCCCTGTTTCACCCTGTGAAATTCATCACTGCCAAATAATTACATTCTTCAAAGCAGCATGCGCCCTCAGGGAACATAGGTACATGCTATTTGGCAATAGATTTTTGTTAAAGAATGATAAATATACAGGGTGAGTTCAGGTTCAATCAGCGTAATGACAGCAACCCTGCAAACCAGTGAGCAGTCAGTCAGGTGTATGATAATCAGGATATTAAACAGTGTATAGATTTATGTACACATTATCCATTAGTAGTGGGGTTGTTCACCAGTTCCTTCTGTCACAATTAAGCAAGGCCCAGAATCCCAAATCTCTCTAAGAATCCCAGTTCCAGTGCCAGTCCACGTTTTTAAGACAGAAAATATGTCCATAGCATGAGTATTAATGTAGCATGTTTGTGAGGTGGGAGATCCTTCTTTGCAGAATTCAGATAATTCAGTGAAATACTTTAAATGTAAAACCCCATGATCCTCCTCATCTACAAGCCAGTGGAACAGCTGAGAGGAATTCTCTGTCATCCAGACTTTAGACACGGCCTAAACGAGTGACAGTTGGAGTCCAGTTTAGCATCGACTGACAGTCAGACTCAAAAACCAGTAGACCAAACAAACTTATCACTTCTTCTACAACAGCACGGCCTTTGCCTGAACTTCAGCCAGGTCAGTGTGTCAGTGCCAAAGTGGACAGAGAAAAAGGCTGGAAAACACGGGCGAATCTTATGACTGATACACCAGAGCCCAGCTCAGAGTCGTATCTGACATCAGTTTGTGTTACAATGCCATGCTCACTCTGAGGTTTTTAGTGTTCGTGGTAGATTTTACCTGAAATCAAAGAATCTGATTTATTGGATTGGATATTAAACAGGTGTATCTGTGGGACCATCTAGAGTTAGAGATGAGAGAAACTGAATATTGACTGACAGAATCAAACTAACCATTACAGCACTAAATCTTTTCCATGGCCATGTGACTTTGTTTGATGCCTTTATTTTGTTACTTAACTTGGAGGACTTGTTCATTTAGTTTTCATACACTGCTGTCTGAAATTGTAGCATTTTCTGTTGTTACCCTGTGCTTTGCTTTCATTTCAATTTAATTTAACTCAAATCACCACAAAAGTCGGCTTTTCACAATGTGAGACATTACAGAAAATAACTGTATATAGAATTACGTAGAAAACTCAACAATGCTGCTCAAGCAGCACTAGGTGATATTGGAGAGGAAAAACTCCCTTTAACGAAAGAAACCTCCAGCAGAACCAGGATCAGGGTGGGCGGTCATCTGCCTCGACCGGTTGGGGTTAGTGGAGGAGAGAGAAAAGAACAGTGGGCAATAAAAGAAGAAGAAGAAGACAACAACAAGCAGACAAAACAGTATTTACAGTATTTATTGTTTTAGATGGAAAAAGTAGTTGTGAACATGTAGCAAAAAAGCTCATCCTTTGTATGTACATCTGCAGAATGTAAGACCACAGTATATGTTAATCATGTAATATGACAGACCTGTGGTAACAGTTATCTGTTGACATTTTGTTAGGCTTAGGTGACATGGTGGAAAATCTGTAGATCTGTTTTTTGTATATGACACACGGCTACGTTCCAAGAGCACGTGTTTATTGATGTTGGGGTTTACACATCATTTATACACTTAGTCACATTCTTCAGATCATCGTAAGCAACATTAGTGAGTCATTTACAGTCCACACATATCGACTGTTTGATAAGAAAGAATCAACGTCAAGAGAGTCACTATGAGTTGCAGTATACACTACCAGTCAAACGTTTGGACACACACAGGAAATACCATGTTTTCATAAAAACATTCATGTCATCAGCTGTGTTATCATTGCAATTGCACTTCTACTTTTAAATTAATACATTTTCACCAGCAAACATAACATGTTAGAAGACAGTACTACTGTTTGCTGATGATAGGATAGTACATTTATTAATATGAATATATTATTGTTAACAACAGTTGTTTCAGCTACTGTCCAAAGGTTATTTACAATATTTGTTTCTCTGATCAATTTGACACAAAATCTGCTTTTCTTTCAAAGACATGTTCATTTCTATGTGTGTCCAGACTTTTGACTGGTAGTGTATCTATTATATCTACAAGCATCACTACTAGAGATGGAGTTGTAGTAAACTGGAGTTCGAGAACCCCGGGGAGGGACAAGAAAAATTATAACCTTAAGAATAGCAACATTACAGTTCTCTTTAATAGTTGCCTTACTAACTTAGATGTAGTTTATCTTTGTGATTTGTGTTTCATTACAGGAGATAAATGTTGTACTGATCGCTGTGGACTAAACAGAAAAGTAGGCTGGTCCTCATTGGCAGCATGCAGGAATCTCCATTATATAAATTTCATATAATATCTCCTGCAAAAGCAGCTTCAATATCACTCCTGTACTTTAATTTAAAACCTGACAGCCTGGCTTCACTACTTTACACCCACTAAATGGAAGGATTCACATTTTAAAAAGAACGAAACCACTGGTGTACAGAGCAACATTCACAGAACATCTGTGTGAAAAACCCTAAAACAACAACCTCCACAGAGCAGGAGTGAAGATGTCACAATCCACCATTTAAAGAATTAGAGAACCCACAACAAAAGATGCATACTCCTCACTAGCACTGAGAATAAGAAAGCCTCATTGGAATTAGAAGGAAAGTGAGGAGATAAGACCAAGATCAACCTCTACTAAAGTGATGGAAAGGCCAGAGTGTCAGCTCATAATCTAAACTATCTGTGAAGCACAGTAGATCTAGTATCATGGCTTCTGAACAGGCTCAATAATCTTTATTTATTAGCATTTACTTTGAAACTATCTGTTCTTAGACATTTACTGATCATAGCCTGTATGTATACAGATTAAAAGGATACATATCTAACTGTGTGGAAGGCCCAAACACACAAATGCAAATATATCCCTTCAATCATATATCAGACCATTTTATTTAGATTTCTTTCCATTTTCAACAAATAGCTGAAAGCATGTGAAACATGTAATAAATATGGTAAAATTCAGGCTAATGTATCTACATCATGCAGAGAAACATTCATTACAGATACACACAGTACATCCACTCTTCATCATTATAGTGTATAGTGAATAATTGCTATGCAGAAGAATAATGCTTCCATTATCTACACCTGTGTACACAGTATTTATTTATACTAATGTTAACATCAGCATTTTGACCTGAAATATGGTTTAAAAAAAACAACAACTGTAAAAGAACGTAATAAATAACATATGTTGATGTTTGTTAACTCATGCTGTACACTGCTGGTTATCCTGCCTGGTGCTCGAGCCCTGGAAGAAAACACAAATATGATTCAGCTGGGGCTTTAAACACTGACATTAGACCAGACCCATGTGAGGCCGTCTGCAGAATTAATTTTAAAAGGAATGTTGCAAAGTTCTAATGTGCTGAATGTCATTAAGGTAACAATATATGTATTCATCATGGTATTGGTATGCACAGTAAAATTTAGGAAGAAATAAGCAACAAAAAGCATTAATCCAGTAACATTTGTAATCCATGCTGGGATTCAGTGACATTCAACTTTGTGGATTTGTTTGTTGAATCCTGCTATTTAAACCATGTGTTATGCAGAAGAGCATGGCTTTTATTGACCGAATGAGCAAACTTTGTTTAATAAACTCATACATCCATACAAGAACACACAAAGCCCAGCCTCTTTGTATGGTCCAACAGCGCCAAATAAATCTTCTAATGAGTAAGCTGTGATTAAGTGGGAGAGGTCAGAGATACTTCACTCCCTGTGTATTACAACACAACATTACATAACTATCAGTGACCAAACATGAAGTCCAATCACACTTACTTACTTATACTTACTTTATGTGACCATTTTTCAGAAGCCGTGTCAACATGTCAACAAATATGCATTTAACTTAAGTCAGGCATATTCACTTTGCATATTTATCACACATGTAATAAATAAAATGTATTTTTCACCTGATGACATCACTCAGTGAGCTGAGGATCAAACTGCTACCAAACCTATTCCCTGGGCTGGACCTCCCAACAAAACTAACTGTCAAGCCTCAGCACAGGATGTGACTCATGCACATGTTTATCACCGGCAGATAACTGTTCACATGCTAACATTAATCAAAAATCTGCTTATTTGTTAGGTTAATATAGTGCATCAAGTACATCAAGCCACAGCTGTGTCACGTGTATTAAGAGGATCAGTGTTTTCTTAGCATTAGACATAGTAGAACGGACAAACCAAACCAATAATAATCACTATTCAAGTTGTGACCTGTTGTTTTACATACTAAATGAGTTTAGTAAATTACATTTGATAAACTAAATTCCATTATTTCAGTTGAAAATAAACTGTAGCTGTCTAAAGTAGCCTCATCACATGATCATGTATCATGATCATGATCATTAAATCTTAGATACTGCACTTTTGGTGCATACAAATGTATTAAGAGTAAAGTAGGCTACCTGTTACTTGATGGCTCCCATTCATCCAGACGATCTCAGGGATTCACTGCATAGAACCCTGTTCTGTTCTTCTTGGGTGAGTCACCCTGTTGAAGAACAAAACCAAATCCATCCCATCTCATTCATCGTAATCATATAGGCAGATATTTATTTATTTTTGTGAACATGTGAAATGTGTAATTTTAAATACAAATGTGATACATATGTATAAGCAAAATGTGGATACTGCACAAATGTCACTGTAGCTTTGTGATACTTACAGTAATGAAAGGAGCTGAGGCTAAGTTCTGTGTAACTGGGGGCTGAGGTGAGTACACTGGCAGAGGAGTCTGGGGTGGTTGTTTCTGTTCAGTGTAATATGGATCCTGAGTTGTATCCATTTGGCCACTTCCTTCTTTCATACAACACCATCGAGCCAGCTAAAACATCAAAGCATGAAATGTTCTGAGTGAACGCCAATAAATGTTTAACAATATGACAAATGCCCCAGTTGAAATATAACTATTGGCTCCTAAAAGTAAGTAAGAGATACACAAATCCTCAAAGTGTCACGCAGACAAAAATGATGCAAGTCATTGTCACTCCTGGTTATAGGTCTAACCAGTAACATTAACAATGGGACTGTGATGAAAAAGGTCTACTCAAATTTTCATTTTTGAATGAAGTCAGTCAAACAGAGCCATGCAATAAATATAGTTGAATTCAAAGGAATATTTTAACAAACCTGTTTGATAACTCACCATCATAATAAAGATGATTATGAGTATCAGTAAAATGACAGCAGCCAATACTAAGAGGGCAATTCCCCATCCAGGCACCTGGTCACTGCTCCAGTTGCTGCTGTTGCCATTGCTACCGCCGCCGCTGCTGCCACTGTTGCTGCTGTTGCTCTTGTTGCTGCTGCTACTGTTGACCAGGCTGCCATCATCTGATGTCCTATGATCACTGGGCCCTTCAGTTGAAACACTTGGCGAATGTGTCTGGGTGTCATGTGGATTCATAGTTGCAGTGCTGCTCACTGCTGTATTTTGAGAGGTATTTTCTCTTCTGATTGTTGTGTAGTTATCACTATGGTTCCCATGATTCGTCTTAGTGGTTGAATTCACTAAGCTCTCATCAGAGGAGGTGTTTTTATTTCCTGCAGTTGTAGGACCTTGGACTGTAGTCGGAGAAAATGGGAGTGCTGGAGTTGTGGGTTCAGTGGTAGCTGTTGTATTTGTGATTCTAGTAGATGTTGTGGTTTTAGGTGTTTCAGTTGTAGTAGTTGGTGTTCTGGCTGTAGTTGCAGTTGTGTTTTCACTAGTTATTGTTGTGTTTGTAGTGGGAGTTGTAGTTGTCATAGCATGTGGTGTTGTGGCTGAAGTAGGTGTAGTTGTGTTTTTACTAGGTATTGTTGTGTTTGTAGTGGGAGTCGTAGTTGTAATAGCATGTGGTGTTGTGGCTGTAGTAGGTGTAGTTGTGTTTTTACTAGGTATTGTTGTGTTTGTAGTGGGAGTCGTAGTTGTAAAAATATATGGTGTTGTGGCTGTAGTAGGTGCAGTTGTGTTTTTACTAGATATTGTTGTGTTTGTAGTGGGAGTCGTAGTCGTAATAGCATGTGGTGTTGTGGCTGTAGTAGTTGCAGTTGTGTTTTTACTAGATATTGTTGTGTTTGTAGTGAGAGTTGTAGTTGTAAAAATATATGGTGTTGTGGCTGTAGTAGGTGCAGTTGCGTTTTTATTAGTTATTGTTGTGTTTATATTGGGAGTTGTAGTTGTAATAGCATGTAGTGTTGTGGCTGAAGTAGGTGTAGCTGTGTTTTTACTAGATATTGTTGTGTTTGTAGTGGGAGTCGTAGTCGTAATAGCATGTGGTGTTGTGGCTGTAGTAGGTGCAGTTGCGTTTTTATTAGTTATTGTTGTGTTTGTAGTGAGAGTTGTAGCTGTAAAAATATATGGTGTTGTGGCTGTAGTAGGTGCAGTTGCGTTTTTATTAGTTATTGTTGTGTTTGTAGTGGGAGTCGTAGTTGTAATAGCATGTAGTGTTGTGGCTGAAGTAGGTGTAGTTGTGTTTTTAATAGATATTTTTGTGTTTGTAGTGGCACTTGTAGTTGTAATAATATTTGGTGTTGTGATTGTAATAGGTGCAGTTGTGTTTTCACTAGTTATTGTTGTGTTTGTAGTGGGAGTCGTAGTCGTAATAATATGTGGTGTTGTGGCTGTAGTAGGTGTAGTTGTGTTTTTACTAGGTATTGTTGTGTTTGTATTGGAAGCTGTTGTAGAGATAATAGCATGTGGTGTTGTGGTTGTAGTAGGTGTAGTTGTGTTTTTTCTAAGTATTGTTGTGTTTGTAGTAATCATATGTGTTGTGATTGTAGTAGATGTAGTTATGATTTTACTAGGTGTTGTTTTGTTTATGATGGAAGTTGTAATTGTATGTTTTGGTGTGGTTGTAGTTGGTGTGGCTGTGGATATTGTTGTAGTAGATGTTGTTGTGGCTGTAGCAGGTTTTGTAGTAGGTGTTGTTGTAGTAGTCTCTGGTGTAGTAGTTGTAGTAGTAGTTGTAGTTGTAGTAGTAGGTGTAGTTGTAGTCGTATTTGTAGTAGTAGGTATAGTTGTAGTTGTAGTTGTACTAGGTGTTGTTGTGGTTGTAGTAGTAGGAGTTGTAGTAGTAGGTGTAGTTGTAGTCGTATTTGTAGTAGTAGGTATAGTTGTAGGTGTAGTTGTAGTAGTAGGTGTAGTTGTACTAGGTGTTGTTGTGGTTGTAGTAGTAGTTGTAGTAGTAGGTGTAGTTGTGGTTGTGGTTGTGGTTGTAGTAGGTGTAGTTGTGGTTGTGGTTGCAGTAGGTGTAGTTGTGGTTGCAGTAGGTGTTGTTGTGGTTGTAGTAGTAGGTGTAGTTGTGGTTGTGGTTGTAGTAGGTGTAGTTGTGGTTGTAGTAGGTGTTGTTGTGGTTGTAGTAGGTGTTGTTGTGGTTGTAGTAGTAGGAGTTGTAGTTGTTGTTGTAGTAGTAGGTGTAGTTGTGGTTGTAGTAGGTGTAGTTGTGGTTGTAGTAGGTGTTGTTGTGGTTGTAGTAGTAGGAGTTGTGGTTGTAGTAGTAGGAGTTGTAGTTGTTGTAGTAGGTGTAGTTGTAGTAGGTGTTGTTGTGGTTGTAGTAGGTGTTGTTGTGGTTGTAGTAGTAGGTGTAGTTGTGGTTGTGGTTGTAATAGGTGTTGTTGTCGTGGGTGTTGTTGTTGTAGTAGGAGGTATAACTGTTTGTTGTACGTTGTCCACTAAAGAAAAAATGAAACAGATTAGAGATTAAAAAGATTAAAAACAGAACATGACTCATGGAATTTTGGAATTATGGAAAGTTCGAATTCTGTGTGGAGTACAATCAGAGATCTTACTGGTGGTATAGCTCAGATTAAGTTGGAGAATCTGTGGCTGAACATTGTTGGCGTTAGAAGTCGAAAATAAGTAGTAGACAACGACTGAGTTGATAGAGGCAGTATTGAAGACTACAGTTGCATTTGCAATTACTGATCCAGAGCTGTGAAAGATAGGATTATTTTAAACACAGCAAAGAACATTTTATTCACAACAACATTTAATCATGACATCAACTTCATTTTTTATACATATGTAGCAGGATATAATCTGCAAGTCCAATATAATCCATATACATCCAAATCCAGTTCCTCTGTTATTGACGATACCTGAAAGTCATTGCTGCAACTCCTCCGTAGAAACCTTTTGTTTGGCAGAGATCGCAGCCATAGACACCTGCAAGCTGTAAAACAAAAACAGAAGAAAACAAATCCACATTAACACCTTTTACCTAAACTTTGAGATAGAGCTACTGAAGAAGGTCTATTTCTCCACATCCATTATTGTATCAGAGCCAGACAGTAGACTCGGAGCTGCAGTTTTGGTTCTACAGTATGTTCACTTCTGAAAATTGTGTAAGACCACTAAACACAACAAGACCTAAATACTCTTATCATTGTTCTTCTTATGATTATATTTTTTGTTGGATACAAGAAAGACAAGTTTGTTGAAATACCATGATGTAGGACATCAAATGACCCTCAGAGGGCATCATTAGAACATTATTATCACTGTTATTCATCTCACCAGGTTGCTGACTTCCTTGTACATTGTCTGATATTCTGCAGATGCTGAGTCACGCAGTGCGGCTGTGAACACTTTGTTGATGATCTTCATGGGCACACAGAAGAACTTCTGCTGAGCATCACTGACTTGGTCTAACCTGATAAGGTCTGGTAGGTCACGTGGCTGGACGGTCAGGAGGCCTGCAGGTTTCAGTGGGACAGTATTTGTTAACGTGCTGTAGCTTGCTCTTGGAGGTGTTTTTAGTTCAGTATGTTTTTATTGAATATTTTGTTGACTCCAGCATTGACACCCTGCCTAAACCTCTTGCCACTCCTTTGCTCCCCCATGTAAAATTTTCTAGATCCGCCACTGCTTCTGTTGTACTTCAGCTGTAATTTATCTCTTATAAAAACTTTATCATACTCAAACTAACTATGTACAGTTACATAAGTACTGTACTTCAGTACGGTTTTGAGACATTTATTCTTTACTTGAGTATTTCCATTTGCTACTTCATACTTCAGTCAGATTTCATACTTCCACTACATATATATATTTTATAAGTATAGATGGATTCACTATTATAAATAGATAGATTATAGTTACTTGTTACTTTTTGGAATCTACTTAAAAAATACAGTGAACAAGTACCTTAGTACTTCTTCCACCACTGCTTCTCTCCATTTTTACTGTTTGTTGAAAAACTTTATTGAGATTCATTGCAATACATCAAAATGACTGACACAGTGAGGTGTAGATAATTTCAAACTCAACAAGTCCGTTGTTCCAAACTGAGTGATGTTAGAATCACATATACAACGTCTCTATAGTGTCACTTGAATTCTGTACACATACGGTAAAAATTACACTGTAAATGACAGTGTAAATACTAAAGCATTCAAATATTTTACATATTCACTGAATCACCAACATGCTCATTTCATTCTTGAAATGAGATAATTTTATTTGCTGAATATTTCTCACCTGAAATGCTCAGTATGCACAGAATGTGGCTCCACAGCCATGTCACTTGCTTCATGCTGAGTCCGAACCAGTAAACGTTAGTCCAGTGAACGCTGTGCTGATATCTGGGACACTCTCGCTTGATTATGATGACAAAGGGTGTTGTAGTCTTTCACTTAAAGGGTTTTTATTCATTCAGGATAAGAATGGGCAGGGATTAGAGGCTGGTCCAGGGATGAATGATATCTCCTCCACATTATTCAGACGTAAAAGCTAATGCGCGTCCTTTACACCCTCACTGTTTACTCAGAAAAGTCAGCTTAATTTAGTTTGTGGAGAGATCCGTGTGTTGCGTAAACTTTTTATTGCAATTATCCTAATCTCAAGTGGACCTGCAAACTCTTGAAGATTGAAAAGATTAAACTGTGTGGCCATGACAGAGTTTTTAAAAGTGGGCAATAGGTTCCTTTGACACAGAAGAGGCCTGGGGCAAAGCTAGAATTAAACCTTAGGTCCAATTGTATTCATAGACATGATGAATGAATGATGTGAATGATATGGACCTATTCTTTCTGTCTGAGCATGTGTACAACTTCACTATAATCTCAATCTTTCCCATTTCTGTCCATCTGTACAACAATACATGAAAGCTATAAACACATTTAGCCCACAGTTTATGTAGCAAGCCACTGGTTCCTTTGCACTAGTGTTCTTCCATCTGCGCCGGAACCCAGGAGCTCATGTTACAGCTCTCTGGTTTAGAAACATCTTCACTTATCTTGCACATTGCACATGAATGGGTGAAGCCTTGTGTCTTTCTTCTTATTGCCACACATATCTGGGATACCCCACATATGTCTTCATCAAATTCAGCTAAAGCCGTATGACTAAATAAGGTTTAGTAGTGCAATAACTCTTGATAATCTGATAGTAGTAAAAAGTAATCCATACTGAAGTAGATGGATGGAGATACAGGAATGATTCCATCAGTATGGAATTATTCATCAGACTCATTACACACTAGATCCATTCAGCATCTCGTTTAATAAAGACTTGCTGTGTGAGTGGAAAAAACAGATCACATAATATACAGTTTAAATATTAACAGATCAATTACCACATTATACAGTATTACATTAAGAAAAGAAAAGAAAGTGAGTCAGTTATGGAGGACCATCACACCTTAATACACAATGGTGCGTGAGGAATTTATGACCTGTAGCAAAGCACAGTGCTCTATGACACACATCATCAACAGGTGGAGCGAGAGGCTGCATACTGTGCACACTGTCACCTTAATCAAGAACAGACATAGTAGTAGATTGAAAACTTGTCTGAACAGTGAATAAGAAGGACGACTTATTACCATATAAACAGCCAAATATGGACTCTTTTCATTGCACAAACAGACACACACTCCAATTGAATTGAATTGAATTGAATTGAATTGAATTGAATTGAGTGGACAGAGGCTACTGCTTTGGCTTAAATCAGGTTAGAATCTAATCTACCAAAAAATAGCAGACCACCTGTGTTGCGTTTGTCAAGCTGTTTGTGTGTTGTAGTGATCCTTTAAGTGTCCGCAGAAATGACCCCTACTAGTGGGTCTCAGAAATAACATATTACCAAAATGTCATAATTAATGGTTAATAATGGACACTGATCCTTGGTTCACACATTTTAATTACCATTACCTCTTCCCAGATTTTGTGTAATGAAGAAACATGTCACCAGGGACCAGTGCAGTGACTTACTGGTGTGTTTGTAGTAACTGAACAACAATGGAGCTCACAAAGTCCATCCATCCATTATCAACCGCTTATCCGAGGTCGGGTCGCGGGGGCAGCAGCCTAAGCAGGGAAGCCCAGACCTC
>JAUYWH010000003.1:20295536-20306549 GCA_034779795.1 Ctenopoma multispine
CAATAGAATTGATTCATGTTTGTGGCTGTAATGTGACAAAATGTGGAAAAGTTCAAGGGGCCGGATACTTTCGCAAGCCACTGTACTTGTAGAGGCATTACGGTTGAAGAAAATCACATTTAGTTTAGTCAACACTTTTAAGATGGACTTTAACTATAGTGCTTGTTTTCAGTTTTTACACAATACCGGTCTTAGAATTGAATCCGTTCTGTTCCACACTCCAACCCAGAAGGTAGTGGTAATGCACCTGCAAGCTGTTTGACAACCGCCATAAAACCTCAGAAGAAGAAGGAGTGGTGGAAATGGGGTGCAAACTTTGAGTCCCTTAAACATATATACATGCAGTAGCCTCTGTCCACTCAATTCAATTCAAATGCTCAGCTGCTAAAACCCATCTAGCAGAACTGGATGTAATCAAGGTACGAGTTTTCAGAATCTGCATGGGAGCAGTGAAAACGACAAATCTGTGCTTTACAAGTTGAAGCGGGAGAAATGCCTTTTTGGCTCCATCGCACACAGCTAATGGTTAATTATTGGATCAACTTAAAAGTACACAATGACGATCACCTAGCCAAGAAAGTGTTGGAAACTTGTTGGGATAGAGGAAAAGCCCTTAAGACTAGTTTTGGGTGGATAGGAAGCTATAGAGCAAAATAATATAAAGTATACCATCTGGAATATTTTTCAACTGTATTATGGCCTTTAAGACCTATGTGGTCTCTTGGAAATATAAATGTGGATATGACTCTGTTAAGTATTAAGAAAACTAATACTACGATCGTATAGAGACCAAATACAGTGATTTTACAGATGGATCAAAATATCCAAACACAGGATCAACAGAGGCAGCAGTTGTTGTTCCAGGATATAATGTTGAATTTGGGAAAAGAACTTCAGATTCATAAGTGTGTATACAGTAGCAGCATTACTGGCATTAGGGTGGACTGAGGAAAACCGTGGTCATTGTCTGGGTACCAGCACATATAGAAATATCTGGTAATGAAAGAGCAGAAAGAAAAGCAAAGGAGGCAACAAGAAGTGAAAGTCTGGATATGAGGGTAGGATTATCAAAATCCGAAGGCAGAAGTCTAATATGAAATAATGGCAACTACAGTGGAACAGCGAGACAAAAGGACGACACCTATATAACATACTTAATACAGTACAGGTTACAAGAAGCAGAGTGAGCAATAGAAAAGGATGAGAATAGGCCAATGCAACTTGAATGATACCTTTTTGTCATAGGAAAACATCCAACTGGTCTGTGTTGTAGGTGCCCTGCTAAAGAAACAATAGAACATGTAATTATGAAATGTGGCAAGTATGATAATGAAAGAAGATTATTATTTACTCAACTGCAAAGTACTGGACAGACGAATTTTCTGTCATTTCAGTCAAAAGGAAAGGAAAGGATTTAATTTTTTTTTAAATCAATTTGTTTCATTTTGAGGATATGTTGATGGGACAGTAATCCAGAAAGAGGCAGTAGTGCAACAGAATGGATGCGAACTGCCGTTAAACCCCACAGAAGAAGAAGAAGAGGAAGCAGCAGCAGCAGCAGCAGCAGCTGCAGGAGTAGTCTTATCTGCCGCGGGTCCTGAAAGAGGAGTGAACCGTTCTCCTGATATCGTCACATTAAATTATCAAAACGTCGTACGCAATGAGGTAAATAACATAGATTTTTAATGCGTTTAGAATTAAATCCAAAGTAGCCAGTTATTAGTTAACGTTTTATACAAGCAGGGTGTTTTAGTCTCCTATGCTATTAACCTAACTCGAAGTGCCTGGTAAGGCTAATGTTGTTAGCAGCTAGCTGCGTGTATTGTTTGGACGCTGCCTCGTAGGTATTTAATTAATCCATTGTTCGTTATTCAGTTCGAAGAGAGTTAATGGTATGGTTTCTGTTGTGTGCATGACTTATTAATCGCAGTTGTTAATTGATGTGGGTCATTTATCCGGCAGGCTAACGTTAGCTAACATCACCTAGCCAAGTATCGACTGAATGAATGAACATGTATGTAGCAGATGAGGACGTAAGCTTAGCTAGCTAGCGTTAACGCTCGCAAGGTACTAAATACTGAGCAACATAAAGAGTCCTAACGCCAGCTTGATGGTAGATCTCTGTGAACAGTTGTCGCATGTTGCTGTGTTTGTGTGCAGAGGGGACCGCGGCAGGGGCCGGGGAGGCCGCTTCGGGTCCCGTGGAGGACTGGTCCAGGGGTGAGTTCAAGCCTTCGAGTTGTAATTCGCCTACACCGTGCAGGCACCATTCTTAAAAAGACAACCATATGTTTGTACACACACGTAGAGTTGGGGTCATAATGTTTCTCTCAGACTATGAGATTTGGGGTGAAAGCCGGCAGAAGGTTGTTCATCCCGAGAGCTGATGTGTAACACACCGACGCGTGTGTTAAACGTCACGCTGGGTATTTATTAGTGTATACACATTCCTAAAAATGAGAATGCTTTCAAAAAATAATAAATTATTTATATAAATGACAGAAAGGAGGGAGAGTGTAGAGGGGGACTTGACCCAAAACAACAAACCTGTCAAACATGGAGCTGGTTCTGCCTGTGGAACTGGTACTGTGACGTTTATTGATAGTTTCACTGCTGACACACAAGCAGCAGGATGACTGCAGATGTGTATGCGAGCATCGAAACACATCAGATGACATTTCATGATTCAGTGGGACAAAGATGCAGAGAGCTTTTCAGATGGAGGTGGAGATGAATGTGCTGAAGCTAAGAGCCTGAAAACCACATGTTTAAATGTCCAGATACATATGTTCTTTCATTACTAACACTGTATCTCTTCTTCATTCCTCTTTAGGTACCGTCCGTTTGTCCCGCACATCCCATTTGATTTTTATGTGGTGAGTAAAACTGTGTTGGACTGCTGAGTTCAGCCAGCATTGCTTTTGGATGTGGTCGGGTGGAGTTAGAAACATGGGCTGTCACACCTGTAACCACAAGCAGTGGGGGTGTCACAGTTCTAGGAGTGTTTTCTACATGGTGCTAAAAGTTTTGTCTTCATCTGAGCCATTTTTAGTAAAAACTGAGACAGGTGGACCTGGGATCATTGACATCAGCACTGACACTACCATCATATGGAGGAATTTCTTTTAGCTTTAGAATGCTGGCTGCCTCTGAGCCGTACCTGTACACCACTGCAGCAGGGTGATTCATGTTGAGCAGAGTATGCTGTCTTGATAAAAGTACATAACAACTGTACTGCTGTGAGCAGGCTGGTGTTAAAGCCACTGACCTGTGGTTCATATACTGAAGCACACTGTTTATTTGTCACAAGTGTGAGATGGCCTTTCCCAGAGTGAAGCCCGCACCCGACGAGACATCGTTCAGCGAGTGTCTTCTGAAGAGGAACCAGGACCTGAGCCCTACGCCTGCAGAGCAGGTCAGTCTGACTGGACCACACTGTTTCATCAGATTTGGTTCAGTGCTTGCTAACTGTTGTTGACTTTGACTGACAGGAAGCGTGTTTGCTGTTCTCTTCCCACTTTTAGTCGTCCATCTTGTCCCTGGTCACAAAGATCAATAACGTCATTGACAACCTGATAGTTGCACCCGGCAACTTTGAAGTGGTGAGTCACCGTGTTACTACACTGCCAGATGAACATCTCACACTTCCAGTTTAAAAGTGTTTTCACAGTGACTTATTAAATTATGTTGGTGTAAACTAATTGAATTCTTTAAAAGCACCACAAACAATCGACATGGAGTTTGTCAATTCTACCATCTGTGTAATAAAATAATATAAAATAATAACATAATGTTGGATCTGTGTCTCTGCAGCAAATTGAAGAGGTGCGTCAGGTGGGCTCGTACAAGAAGGGCACCATGACAACAGGACACAATGTTGCTGACCTGGTTGTAATCCTTAAGATCCTCCCCACATGTGAGTGACCACGAGAAGGAATGTTAATGTACTCACTCATGAAGATGAGTATCCACTCTGGACTCATATTTTCAATTGATTTTTGAAGAGTTTCAAGACAAGTGAGAAATATTCGGTAGCCTAAACAGTAAAGTAGGTAAAACGTAAAATGTAACTTTAACTTACATTGAACAAAAATTAAACAAATTAAAAGTAATTTCGCGGGGCAAACAACAAGGATAAATGATCTTTTTAAATGGTCTTTTCAGTCCATTCACAGCTCACTCACACTTTTTCTGGCTGCCGATTGGTCAAGTGAACACACACATGCTGAACACCGGATCAGCACGTTTGCATTATATTTATGTTTACACAGCTCTTCGCTAATGCTGGTGCAGATACTGTTCAGACAGCAGGCTTTCAGTAGGTGTCAGTACTGAACAGAAGCGTTTGAGGTTAACACTAGAACCCTGCTGAGCGGTGACATGATGACGAGAGGTCTTTCTTTTGCAGTGGAGGCAGTCGCTGCTCTGGGAAACAAAGTGGTAGAGACCCTTCGTACACAGGACCCCACAGAAGGTAACACGCTGACGCACTGTGGTCTTGTTAGTGACAGATTGATAACTGATCATGAGTGTGGCCCCTGGTCACTTTATAATGCTCCACTGATTGATGTGATTTGGTGCTGGTTCCAGTTTTGTCCATGCTGACCAACGAGACAGGCTTCGAGATCAGTTCGGCTGATGCGACTGTCAAGATCCTCATCACCACCGTCCCCCCCAACCTGCGCAAGCTCGACCCTGAACTGCACTGTATGAATACACACACACACTCACTCAGCATGTAGAAGAAATGTGTTTGGTTTTGGACGATTATAGTTTATTAATCGGATAAGCGGTTGATAATGGATGGATGGATGGATAGTTTATTAATAGTAGTAATGAATTAGTTTGATTGAACAAACACATCAGATGTGTCGCCTGTTAGTCTGTCAACTAAAACCACCATCAGTAGAGCTCACTAGATAGAGCTCATACTAGAGTGTCGGCTCATATTTCTTTCTTCTTCTTCTGGAAGCACCACAGCCAACTCATCCTTTTCATTTTGACAGCCCTTAGATTAAAGATGCATGAATTCATGGAGGGTTGAAGTTCTGACTGTGAGCTGGTGTAATTTATTTTTATTTTTTTCATCAGTGGACATCAAGGTGCTGCAGAGTGCCCTGGCTGCCATCCGCCACGCCCGCTGGTTCGAGGAGAACGCCTCTCAGTCAACGTGAGCTCGCCTCCACAGTCTCCTGTTTTCACTGATTAACCACGCAGGGCACTCGCCTGAACTGATCATGGTTTGATGCCTTTCAGGGTCAAAGTGCTGATCCGCCTGCTGAAGGACCTGAGGCTGCGCTTCCCCGGTTTTGAACCCCTCACTCCCTGGATTCTGGACCTGCTGGTGAGTCCTGACGTTTGACCAGACACCACGGCACCTTGATTGTATTTTGTGATGAGGTCAGTGTAGTGAGGTCGGTGTCTGCTATCTTGCAGGGCCACTCTGCAGTGATGAACAACCCGTCCAGGCAGCCCTTGTCCCTAAATGTAGCCTACAGGTTAGTTCCCGCTCACCTCAGCTTTTATTTCTACAAACCCACTACAGCTGGGACATTGTCACTAAGCTTTGTTGTGGGCTCTTTGAAGGCGCTGCCTGCAGATGCTGGCTGCTGGTCTCTTTCTGCCCGGGTCAGTGGGCATCACCGACCCCTGCGAGAGCGGGAACTTCAGGGTGCACACAGTCATGACTCTGGAACAGCAGGTAGGTCTCACAGAGGGAGCTCTGTCTGTGCTGCATGAACATGATGTCGGATGATGATGTGGAGTGTGTGTTTGTGCAGGACATGGTGTGTTTCACAGCTCAGACACTGGTGAGGGTGCTCTCTCATGGAGGTTACAGGAAGATCCTTGGCCTGGAGGGAGATGCCAGCTGTAAGACAACCTCATAAAAAGATCTTTACAAGAAAAAGTGTCAAGCATAAAAGTGTCCACACAGGATGTCCAGTTCCATTTCAGTACAGTAAAATAAATCAACAATGTATTGTTGCAGACCTGGCAACAGAGATGTCCACGTGGGACGGCGTGATCGTCACTCCATCAGAGAAGGCCTACGAGAAGCCCCCAGAGAGGAAGGAAGAGGAAGATGAAGCTCTGGAGGAGGGAGGAGATGGAGAGGACGAGAGTATGGAGACCCAGGAGTGACGAGGAGGAGCTGAGGTTGGAGCATCTCTGCTAAAAGCAACACACATTCAGCATGTTCACACACAGCGACCATGAAATCATGTCAGCAGATCAAACTGGTGGATGTGTGTGAGGTTGCAGTTGGTGAAGTTTCCTTCTTAGAAACTAAAATTATGAATATTAAAAAGAGGAAATTTAAATTTTTTCCCCTTGTACATTAGAAAACTGCAAAAACCTCAAATTCAATACATCCTGTAATATTTCACATTTAAAGACGATGTATCACTTTGAGTACAAAGTAACTGTTCCAGTGTGTTGCATTCAGGGACAGTACAGAGTGTAGGTCATCTGTGTTATGATAGTTTATAAGGCAAAAGATGGAGATCATTAGATTAGTGACATGATTTCTGATGCAGGTCGTCGTTTTTTCTTTTGCCTTTTTGGTCTTGGATTTAAAAATGATCAGATATTTTCATTTGTTACTAAACTGACACTTACCAGTTGCCCAAAATATCAAATCTTTCTGATTCTGTGGAAATCACACCTTGTTGTCTTTCCACAGTGAGTGATGGGAGCTGTTGCTGCTTGAAGAAGACTCCTGAACAGAAACACCAGCAGGAAGTGTTCACTGACACGTTCAGACTGGACTCATGTACTTTCAGTTTTATTGTCATGTTCTTATTCACCCTTGTTTGCTTTGTACTTCCTTTTAGTAAAAGTAACTTTTTTTTATTTACAATGACTCTTATTTGTTCTAAAATGATAAAGACAAATTAGTCAAAATGTTCTTTATTGACAGAAAAACCACCACGTCGCACAGGGTGGATTTGAGCACACAGAAATGTAGACGTGTGTAATGTTTCCTGCTGGAAGTAAATGTAAAGAAAATATTATTAGCTTTAGGTTTATTTGATGAAATAGTCAGACTAGTAATAAAAACACTGATGTTTCACATTTTATGTTAGAAAATCTGTATATTCTAACTGTAAATTACATTTTTGCTTTAAGGTTTTAAATGTGAAGTTCACCTGAATAAGATGACACGTCAGTAGATCTGTACCTGAAACACAGTGTGTAACACATGATGTTTACACCTGGTTTTAAAGTGGCTCTTAAGTGAGTGCACGATGCTAAATGTAAAATCATTACTCAACCTATCTATTGTAATGTACATGTTGTGTCCAGGCTTTGTGTTACAAGACACACGTCTGCCTCTCAACCGGTCGTCTAACACTAACGATAATAACCGACACCTCGAATGGTGTAGTCGTCCCACGAAACTTACTTCTTATTTGCACAGTTACTAGCGTCATGTAACCAGGAACACAGATCTGTGAAACGGATTCGATCATCGTTGCAGCTGTTGACCTCCTCCCAGCTTCCACTGACTAGTAGATGCTGAGATGTCACCATTTTACTGAGCTGGGCAAACAATATTTGACTACTATAAATAAATGTGAGCTGTGATTTCAGGACATCAGTGAGACATCTTCCTACGTACATTCATATTAAAGTAAGCTGGACACAACAAAGTTTCATCCTGTTAGACTTCAGGAAAACGGTAAAGAATTAAGTGTCAGTGCAAACTTCTAGACTGCAGCTGGGTGCTGCCATGTGTGCAACAAACCAGAGCCTAACAACCCTGAGAGAACAGTGCAGCACTGAGCTTCCTTCAGCCACTGAGTGGCTATGAAAGTGGACCACACTCACTCACTAGACTAAACAATGTTTTTGGAGTCATGGTTGTCATTATAGAAGCCACTGAGTTACTGAAATCTCAGAGTACTGGGTTTATGTTATGTAGGTGTGAGACAGAAAGAGGACAGAGGTGCAGCAGAATTACGCTCCAATACTGTGACGACCCATCTAAAGCAGAGCAGCAGCGCATCAGTTCAGGTCAGTAAAGAGTTAATCTAGTCCTCGTAGATGCAGCGTGAAGCTAACGAATCTGGACACCCTGCTGTTCCAAAATGTGATCACACTCCAGCTCTGCCGTCACAGAACCATCAGTGTGTTGAGGGACCGCTCCACCCTATATGGGGGTTCATGGCTTGAGTTTGAGCCATGGGTGAACCATTGTGATGATGGAGAGGAGAGAAGACACGAGGCCGCAGGCCCCAACAAAGCCAGATCCCGTAGGATAAATCCCCAGCCGGTCCAGAGGGATGAAGATGTCACAACTGTTTTTTAGAAGGTCCAAGAGCAGCGGCGGGTTGTTGTACAGCACTGTCACCAGCAGGTGGAGCTGTTTACGGAGTCGTGCAGAGACGATGGGGACGGCCATAGTGGCCGCAGAGGACGGGGAGGACAGGTTGTCGGCAGGAGAGATGGGGCCGGGGTAGGGCGAGGGGGGGGATTTGCTGGCTCTGTAACGGGCTTCACTCTCCATGAGGAGGCGCAGCTCGTACACATCCCGTGTCAGGTTGAGGATCAGAGCAAAGAGGTAGTACCTGCAGAGTTCAAGCACACAAACATCAACAGAGAATCAGTGCAGATTGTCAGCTTTAATTTAAGAGTTAGTCCAGAACGCTGGCTGAATTTTAAAAAAACTAATGCAGAAAACTATAATCCATTAAATTGTTTTAATAAACTATCATTATCCTTTCCAGTCTGAACCGCAGATCAACGGATGCTGCTGATTCTCTGTCAGATCTTTACTGTAGCTGTCTTCAGTTCCTGAAGTTCCACACGTAACACTAATTCCACCATGCTTCACAGATGACGTGGCTCCAGATCATGATCAGTTTCTTCCCATCTCCAAACTCTTGGTCTCATCTGTTCATAGGATGATGTTCCAGAACTCTACAAGCTTTTAACGTGTTGTTGGCAAACTCTAGTCCTGTCTTCCTGTTTTTGAGATGCACCAGTGCTTTACATCTTTGGATAAACCTTAAACTGACCAGCTGTGACCGTCCCTAATGGAGTCTGATTACACCACGCTCAGAGAAGATCAGCCATACTTAAAGTGATCTGATTTCAGACTAAAGACCTTACTGAACAAAACAACAACAAAAACAGCAGAAAGACTGTTTCTACTCTTACTACTGTCATCGTAGGGTGTAGTGCCTCTTTAAATTAAAGCTGACGCACAGAAAAGACATGAAAGCTTGAGTCACCTAAAAGATCTCTGACTCCATTTGTGCTGGTCCAGTTTAGAGACGACGCCTGTTTTTCCAGCCCACAGGACATTATCACAGGCAAAGTACATGGCTCTGTTGAGGTGGCTGACGGTCAGGCAGAGCCTCAGCACACCATCAGAAAGGTGTATGGCCCGCTTGGCAGCCTCCAGGGCCTCCACGGAGTTTCCCAGACGCAGCACTGTGGGACACAGATACACATTAGTCACTCTGCTTCAACTGTGGAAAAGAACTCAAAGTGGCTTCACTCACACTTTCTTGTCAGGCTCATGTGTGCTTCCAGCTGACTGACGGTTTTACGAAGTTCATCCGATGCCCCGGCTTTCTGCAGGGTGTAACCCAGCAGAGTGCAGGCGTACTGAGCAGCCCTGTGGGTGCAAAACACACACACACACACACACACACACACACACCATTAGGATCATCAGAGCACACGTGTCCTATAAAAAGAGCTGGATGGACAAATAAGGGTATTGCAGGTCTCTCAGCATCAGTGAAAACGTCAGTAAACAGTAAACGTCAAAACACAAACACCAAATTAGGTTTGAAGTAAATCTAGTGAATCTGAATGTGTTTATTCTTTATGCTTTATGAAACACCTTCCAAGATCAAGCTGATCTGTGGGGTCCGTTTCCATGCCAACTCATATAATGATGTTTTAGTATCGCACTCCTTAAACAGCACAGTGATCAAAATCATCCATGGCTAATATTAGCTCAGATATTAGCATGTAAGCACAACAACAGGACCGAATGCAGAGACCAACTTAATCTGAAAGCTAACAAACTTTGTTAGCAAGCAGCCTACCGTCAGTCAGACAGCAGAGTTGTCGCGCTAGCTAGCGAGCACACTTGAGTTTTTGGTTAAACATTTGTGGCTTCGGTGAGGTTTCAGACATTGTTTATACAGACAGTAACGTTACCTAATAATCCTCTCCTTGGCTTGGCTCTGGGAGTTAAAGCGGACCCAGGACTCCATACTGTCTCCTCGTTGTTGGTCTGTAGTGTGTGATCTTAGCTAACTTCCTAACGCCAACCTTAACAAAGTTAGCTGTTAACCTGCAACTTGTTATGTCGGCAACTCTGAAGTTACTACTACTACTACTACTACTACTTGGAGCAGCTAACGTTAGCGTTAGATCTTGCTAGAAGTGTTCCGAGGTGAATCGCCTACTTCCCACCTGCCTTTCCTCACACATGGATATCCGGCCCCATCTTCTTCTTCTGCTGCTGTGATTTACGGCAGACTACACGCAGCGCTGGCAGATTGCTGCCCTCCACAGGCGACTGACGTCTTCCACCCATTGAACCAAACACTTCTGTGGAGCGCATTGCAGTGCAACATGAGCTGTTCATCTCCAGGCAAGTACATTTACTCAAGTACTTTACTAGTATTTAATGTTACGATTCAGTGGGAAATACCGTACTTTTTACTCCACTACATTTTTCTAACAGTTTAAATTACTTTTCTTAGCAGATACTGAACTGGCTGAAATCAACCACCTAATAAATGCTGATGAATTATTATGAATGAAGCAGTTATCAGCACATAAAGAGTTCAAATCAGCTCCACTTTTACAAGCTGAAACATCACTGTTATGTGGTGACATTAATAATTATAATCCAGTAATATCATATATATCATTCTGTATAATGAGTATTTTTACTATAGGTACTAAGTAGCGCTTAACAACGCCTTAGCATGTTTTGCTTCTTGACAAGTTGTATCTTATCAGGGCTCTTAGTTGGAAGTAACT
>JAUYWH010000003.1:20312847-20356455 GCA_034779795.1 Ctenopoma multispine
TTCTGTGGATGCAGAACGAAACGTCTCTACTTGGAAGAAAGAAGTCCAGTTGCCATGACTCAATCTTCAGACACTAACAGTTTGAGTTGAGATTACTGCCCAGTGAAGAGCGCGGCACAAGACGTCTACGTCTGTTGCAGTTAAGGTGTAAAGAGAACTGTAACGCTGTTTGGATTCAGGCTGAATGAACTAACAGCATTTTCCAGAGGTATGCAGTTTTCTGATTGGAGTGTTGTTGATTCCTGGGTAACATGATTTGCACATGACTGTGTGTATTCCATGAGTGAATGTGCAGAACACTCCTACAATTAGCAGAAATCCAAATTGCATATAAGGGAATAGAGTTGTAAAACACATCCCTGGATTTGTAGAGTGTATACACATGTCTTTAGGACTGAGACAAACAAAATCTTTACCTTCCACTCCCCCTGGGTTTAACTTTAGACTGTAGGGAGTAAAGCTTAAAAAAAATTCCCAAAGACATCAGCACTTATGTCTGTGTGGCTACAGACCTTTTGGTTTTAGTGTGTGTGTGTGTGTGTGTGTGTGTGTGTGTGTGTGTGTGTGTGTGTGTGCGAGAGACGGCATGAGTGATGTGTGCATTGATTGTTAGAAGCATAACGTTGGTCATTTCTGTGTGTTTCTGATTGATTTGCTTCATTTATAAATTACTTAGCATATTTGGCCTGAAGCAATAAAAATCCATCTGTGTGTGTGTGTGTGTGTGCCATTCAAAGAATCCAGATTGGAATTTGTACACTGTCCTCAATTAGCAGGCCCTGGGTCAGTCAACGGCATAGTGTGTAACACCTCATCCAGAAGCTGCAGAGCACGGTGCAGGTGGACCTCCACCCAACAGGGGGTGTGTTTGATACTCTGCCGGGGGTAGTCAGGCCCCCAGCCCTTCACGAAGCTGAGCCGCAGGATGCACAGTCGCCTGAGGTCATCCACACCGATCCCCGCTGCTGCTGACAGACCTAAAATCACGGGACATTTATAAGATGATGCTTCATGAAAAATTGAGGATTTAGCTACTGTGGTACTCCACCCGTGAGACAGCTACTGGGCTACTTTCTTTTGACAGAACTTTTGCTAATTGGATTCCCACTTCATCTTTATTTAGAAAATTCTGTACCTGTGTTGGAGTTGCTTTTCTATCTCTGACTGATGTATGGATCTGCTGGAAACTTGAGGCACAGCCATATTTATAACACCTCAACCAATTGCTGAAAGTTATTTATTGTACTTGACAATAATGAGTGGCTCAAATTTACCTTAATCATCTGGATGCAAGCTTTGATGGATAAAATGAGAATCATTTATCAATATTTCTTCTTCATTTTCCCTGTCAGAAACTAACTTCTCGAACTTTGATGTTCAAGGTTTACATGAACATATAACAGACTTTCCATGTGGTGGTGTGAACCCCACTGTGAAACAAAAAAAATACCAAAACACTATATATACGTAAACAGACCTGAAGAGCCCAGAGCTGCATAGAGCTGCAGGAGCAGCTTTTCAACCAACAGAGAAAATTTACAAACCAAGTTCTGAGCATTTCCACCTAAAATTGTTTTGTTTGGAACCTAGAATTCTGATTCCCAGTGAGAACCAGATTCAAGATGGATCCGAATGGAAATTGTAACACTATTGGCATTTATTATACCCACACAAAAAAAAGAGCAACCTGGAGCACATTAAAATCCAGAAGGTGGCAGCAATACACCCTAAAAGATGTTTGTTGACCACAATAAACAGAAGTAGAAGAAGCATTCACAGAGAAGAAGTGTGTTGTCTGGTCATCTGAAGAAACTAGACTTTTAGATCAATATGAAGAAGAATTAAGGCTCTATTTAAGCTCTCACTGTAGATATATGCAATTCACCATCTTTCCTATTTTTGCTGGTCTGTTGTCATGCTTTACTATCGGTAAGTTATAATGGTTCTGCATATGACATGTGTTCCGTGGTACCTGAACAAAACTGGCTCGCAAAACTTCAGTTCTATGGTTAGTCAAAATCCCTAAGAATGTACTCCAAGGGATTAACTATACTACAGACACTTAGCCATTACTGAAAGTTATTCATTTACTATAGATTATGTTACACTCTCTTTCTCTTAGTAGTCTTGTATCAGGAAGCGTCAGCACTTGCACTTCACTATATTTGTATTTTCTGTTGGTAATGTCATCATGAAGAGAATGACAATAACTATATCTTGAACCTTGAAAACGGCACTATACAGTTTGCATTTCAAATAACCAGTCTCTCAGTAATACTTACTAACTGCAGGTGCGATTCCTCCGACGCTGCCTGGACCAGGAATGTTTCCTGCCACAGCAGCTGCCTGTGCAGCAGCTGCAGCCTGAGCTGTCGCTGCCTGCTGCTGCATCTGTCTGTGGCACTGCCGCAGGTCAAACACCTGACAGATACACAAGCATCTTATATTACAACAGCATGGTACCATTATTTAACAGCACTTGACACTTGACTCTGACTTATGTACTTCATTAAGTGCCAGTAGAATCTATGAGTGTGTGTGCATGTTAGAGAGCTGGATTCTGACCTTGATGTAGGCTCCAGGATAGATCTTGTGCACAGCATCACCTGGTGCTCGGCCTGCCTCTCTGTCGAGGTAGTAGCTCTGCACAAATACAGCATGGTCGCTCATACAGCGCATCCACACATCGCCCTCACCACGACACTCCAGCTGCACACCTTTACCTATGTGTAACCTAAAACACAGAAAAAAACATAAATATTATTTCTGGTCCTTAGTACTGTTTCTGTTAAAGAAAAAAGTGGTGGAATAGCATAAGGACTGAGTGATGGTACTCACCTAATGTCCTGATGTTTCCTCTGTATTCACAGGCAGGTCACACAAGCTCATACAGTAAATCCACATTATTGGAACAGTCAAGCATTCACGACATTCAGAGTGCAGTAGTAGTCCACATACCTGGCTCTCTCACTGGCATCTGTGCGATGGACGTTACTCAGCTGGCCGAGACAGAAGCGATCGCCTCCAGACGGGTCAACGTAGCCATCCACCGTCACCACAGGGCAGCTGGAGGGCACCTTGAACATCTCACCCACCTGGACGTCCATTTCAAAGTAGGAGATAGAGCACCAAAACTCCGGTCCTGCAATGGAAACACAACAAACCACATGTGACAGGCTGGCATGATGACAAATAGTGCTGTATTTGTTTTATTAGCAGAAAATGTCCCTATCCTTAGAGCATTATTGCTTAGGGATGAGAACCACACATATTTTCCAAAAACTATAAGGTAGATATTAGCATTTCTGTGGTGTCATTGTAAAGGAAATATCTAATTTACACCCAGATCTAAAACAGATGAACTGGTGAAGCTTTAATATGGACAATGCAGCTGTGCAACCATGCAATGGGCTCTAACCTGGATGATTGGACACAGAAGCAGGGAAAGAAGCTGAGCTGTGATGCTGAGACCCTGAAAAAGAGCAAGAATGATTAGTTTGAATCAGGAAAGAGAAATGAAGGAATATTGTAGCTCTGTGTGTGGTTTGAGACACCTGTCTCTGGGAGTCTTTGTTTGTTCTACATTTTAGACACTGTGCCTTTAACTGAAGCTAATTAAGAACTACACAGCTGTTACAGTGACTACAGTAACACCTAATTAGCTGGACATTAGAGATTGATATGACCACCAAATCATTTCCTGCTACAAATATAGTTCACTACATTTGAACAACACATAGGATATACCTATTCATACCACAGCAATCCCAGTTTTCTACAGCCATTACACAGCATACATCGTAAAAGTTAACTATTTATACATTTGATAATGCCATAGCGAGGACATTTTAAATAAAACAACAAAAAGACATCGACACTGTTGTTTAGTCTTGCAGCATCTAAGTAAATACTGTGTAATTCTTTTAAAGCACATCTTACAGTGGTGGTTTGGATGGTGGAGGGGAGGTTGTTGGTGACTGCGCCCATTCTGCTGGAGTCCTATGGGAGTGTAGGAGGCTGTACTGCTGCCTGTCCAAACTGCTGGATTTACAGAGGAGTAAAGAATTATCAGTCAGACCATGTGTTCACCAAATACAGGAACAGTTGTTATTCACTCAATAAGTTATTGATAATTCTCTAATCACATGAAAGCAGAAACTATACGTAAATATACATACTAGAAATGTCCTATAAAGAGCATAAAGATCAGTATCCCAGCTTATCCAGACATAAAAGATACTTTTACTATCAAGCTGATAATATCATAGGGGCATCTACTACTATCTCTCATCTTCTCTGGAGTGCTGCTTCCTTTCCTGTTCTCTGTGTAGAAACACCCAAATCCTTAACATCCAGACAGGGAAGGGTTAGACCATAAGCTGAACTGGAAATTCAACTGTAATGTGGGAGGTCCCCCAGCAGACTAAATCTATAGCAGCATAACTAGGAGATGGTTCAAACTCACCTGAGCCATCTCTAACTATAAACTTTATTAAAAAGGAACGTTTTAAGTCTAGTCTTAAAGGTGAAGAGGGTGTCTGCCTCCCAAACCTGGATTGGAAGCTGGTTCCACAGGAGATGTGCTTGATAATGTGCTTGATAGCTAAAAGCTTTGCCTCCCAGTCAACATTGAGAAACTTTAGGAACCACAAGTAGACCAGCACTCTGAGAGAAAAGTGCTCTGCTGGGATAACATGGTTCTATGATGTCTTTAAGATATGAAGGAACCCAATCATTTAGTGTTTTATAAGTGAGGAGAAGGATTTTAATCTCTATTCTAGATTTTACAGGGAGCCAATGTAGAGAATGTAGAGAATGTTGGAGAAATAACTGGAGGCTTTTGAGTGAGTTATTGGGACATCCTATCTGTAATGAATTACAGTAGTCCAGTCTAGAAGTAACAAATGCATGGACTAGTTTCTCAGCATCACGTTGAGGCAGGATGTTTCTAATTTTAGCTATATAGGACGTTCTAGATATTTCTTTTATGTAGGAGGTAAATGAGATATCCTGGTCAAACATAACTCCAAGATTCTTTACAGTAGCACTTGAGGCCAAAGCTATATCATCTAGGGTAGCAATCTGACTAGATAACGTGTCTCTGAGGTATTTAGGCCCAAATAGAATAGCCTCTGTCTTGTCTAAATTAAGTAGTAGAAAATTACAGGACATCCAAGCCCTTATGTCTTTTAAACAAGCTTGAAGTTTGACTAGTTGATTGGTTTCATCTGCTTTCATAGATAGATATAGCTGGGTGTCATCCACATAACAATGGAAATTTATTGAGTGCTTCCTTAATATTGCCCAGTGGAGACATGTATAAGCACAGAACCCTGTGGAACTCCATTACTTTTGTGTGCACGGAGGACTTATCATCAACATAAACAAATTGTGATCTATCTGATAGATAAGATTTGAACCTTTAATCCCAATGACATGTTCCAGTCTGTGTAATAAAATGTTATGATCTATAGTGTCAAATGCAGCACTAAAATCTAACAAGACGAGCACAGAGAGTCCTCTGTCTGAAGCTAAAAGAAGATCATTGGTAACTTTAACGAGTTCTGTTTCTGTACTATGATTTATTCTAAATTCTGACTGGAAATCTTCATAAAGATTGTTCCTGCACAGGTGGTCACAAAGCTGCTTCGCAACTAATTTTTCAAGAATTTTCGAGATAAGGGGCAGATTGGATTTTGGTCTGTAGTTGGCTAAAACCACTGGATCAAGATTAGGGTTTTTGAGTAGAAGTTTTACTACAGCTACCTTAAAAGCTTGTGGTACAATCCCTATTAGTTAGTAGAGATAGATTTATCTGCTCTAATATGGATGTGCTGATCAAAGATAAAACATCTTTGAGTAGTCTAGTCGGGATGCGGTCTAAGAGACATTTAGTAGATTAAGATGAATTCATTATTGAAATTAATTGAAATATGCTGTACAAAATGAAAAGACTCTATAGCTGATATTGGAAAAAAATCCCCAATATTAAAATATCAGGATCAACCCAAATCACCAAGGCACATGTCTGCCATGAACTGGTTACTGCTGGAACACAAGTTTCACCACCTACACTCAAGTCAGTTGAGGTCAGAGGTGAGATATTCGACCCCAAGAACCCTGAATGTAATGTTAAGCACGGTGGTGTTATCATCATTTTCTCAGGGTATTTTGCTGCCAGTGTATCTGGTGCATTGCACAATCTGGATTGAACAATGGAAAAGGAGGATTACCTTTCATTATAACCTTAAACCATCAGCTAGACAGTTGAAACTTGGACACAACTGGATGTACCAACAGGACAAAAAAAACCCTGAACACACATTAAAACTTGTTGTGGAATCAATAAGGCAGGCTAACATTAAGCATATGAAATGGCCTTCTGAAACCCTAAAATCAAAAATACTGTATGTGGACAGTTTAAAAGTCAGATCTGTGGTGCTTGCTAAAGGACATTTAATTAAATGTTGGGTATGCTATATTTTGACCCTTTATGTATAATCTTAACTCAGTGTAGGTGTATGTAACTGTATGCACTATGTATATGTATACCTATGACCTTCAAAATTATCAAATTAAATTATATTTAAATCTATTTCTGCATCCCCTGAAAAGTGAAAATAAATATTCATGCTGAACATTTGTCCATGTACTGCATGTGTTTAGTAACTCACTGTGGAAGGCAGCCTGGCTCTGAGAGTGTTTATTGCTGCTGTATCCGTTCTGTCCATGTGAGTGAGAAGTAGGTAGAGAGTTTTGTTGTGCGTGGGGAGGCTGTGAGGGTTGTTGGGCGGCCTGTTGGTGAGGTGGGGTTTGGGTTGGAGTCGGAGGTCGTGGTACCGGAGTCATGACTTGAGCTTGTGGAGATGCCGTTTGGAGGCGGGGGTCACTGTGACTGCCCTGCAGTGGTAGCATGGAGCCAGACACTGTAAGAACAACAGAGGGATCCATCAGACCAGACTTAAATCCTCTGACTTTTGTTGGAGAACAAAGATTAAAATAAAGTTAGTTAGCTTTTATCTCACATACTCCCAAAATGATTTATCTGCCACCTGTGTAAAACAATGTACTCTAGTTATCTTTGATAAACTGAAACATCTGACAATGACAGGTCAGTCACTTAATAATGAAAGGAGTGCAAACCTTTGGGTGAGACAGGCAGGTTAGTGTATCTGGTGACAGGTGGGGGTCCATGGGGCTCAGACGACAGCTGTGGAGGAGGCAGTGGCTGGCCATAGCGGTCTGGAGGAGGCAGCTTCATGGCTGCTTGATGGTCAGACAGGGGCATGCCAGGTGGGAGGTCCATCTGTATACAGTCATGTATGTACTCCTCTTTGATGAGCCCTGGTGCTGCGGCAAGATGCAGAAAGCTACTTTACACATGCTTAGCAAACAAGTGAATGTGTATTGAATCTGAAGACAAGAAACACTGTGTGTGTGGTACATAGACTTTATAGTAAACTGGGTTTTAATTCAAACATCCATGGCAGTGGACAAAATACCATTGATGTCAGTGTTTGCAGCGGTTATTGTGTATTTTAAATATACAGACATTCCTGATGCAGCACCTGAAGACAGCGTGTGGAAGAATTAAAAAAATAATTCACTGTCACACTATGACCGATCCAGAGTCTGTGTCGGGGACATTCTCACTGTGGAAATGTTCCTATTGAAGCTTTTACGCAATGTCTCCAAACGCAAAGAAATAATTCAACATAACAACAACACAACAAGGAAAGTGCATTAAAGTCAGATATAAGTAAAATAACTTGACTGTCTTGGGGTGATGGGTGGTGCAGTTGGGGTATAATAGTAGGGGAAACACTGGATGCTCAGGCAATTAACAGTCTAACAGTAGCAAAATGGCTATTATAAGTTATTTACAGTAAAGGGCATTCCCCTTAGATCAGAAAAGACGTTCATTGTGGTCACTTTCTGACCATTTTGTACGCATTCATACATGTCTATTTTCAGCAGCTTTTTTTATACTCTTACCCCACACGCATAGTACCAGTTTTTCAGCACAATGCAAGATTAAGTCTGACTTCTTATTTTGAAAAATATCTGTCTAAAAAGCCAGAAACTAAAAATATAACAAAATCTAGAATTATCACATTGCAGTTCTACGGCTCCGCCAACCGGTGACGTTGTAGTTTAACATTGTCAGACTTTGAATTGTATTGTATGTGGAATAAAATGCTACATTGTCCCTTAGCTGCGTGCACTTTATCTTAATAACAATGAAAGCATCTAACTAAAACTTCTCTCCTTGTCACAAATGCTACAAGCTCGTTTGATCAAATGGCCACTAAGAAACGAGGCAGTACCATTTTAACTTTGCAGTATCCCGAATTAAATCAAGTTGTGTTGCTGTAGGACAGAACTCACCTGTGTTCTGAAGGCTGAGACCCACTGTGAGAGAAGACAGAGAGAACATCAAGTAAAAATGTGATTAGAGAAGTCACACACAAAGTAAAAGATCAGAGTTTTTTAAGTTGCTTACTAATGTCGATCAATAGTAGAATCAGACACTACTAGCACAGAGATTGTGAAACCTGTAGTTGTCATACCGATTCCTGGAGACACCACCCTCTCATAATGGTAGGGGTTGACACACACATTGTCATACTTCAGGTCAAAGGCATACTGGCAGAACTTGACGTGCTTGAGTTCATTCTTGTGGAGGTCTGGCCAGCGCCACAGGCGTGCATAAATCACATGAGGAAAACCTTTCCTCCCTGCCACCTGAGGAGAGAGCATAGCATCATTACAACAGGAATCTTCTGGCGCAGTGGACTGTATTTTAATATTATTTCTGTAATATCACAGATGTTGATACATTTAGATCTTAAAGAGTTCTTGATGTCATCATGAGACATATAAAACCTAAAGACTTGAAGTGTTTGTATTCTCTTTATATTATATCCTTTGAGTGGCTCTATCATTTTTTCCATGCCAACACATTTAATTTGGTAAACAGAACGTCTCTGAAGGTGGTGAGCAACAGGAGAGTTCATTAATGTCTGATGTACAGTACCACAGATGATATTTTACCTACGCTGATTTTTGGACATGAACACTGTGAGATACACAATATGTCACATTCTTTGCATGGCAGGTTCTGCATGATGTTTCCTGTAAACTTGTAAGGCACCCTAGACAGTACAATTTCTAAAACAGACACAGCTTCTGTACAGTGAACCAATATTAATTAACACTGATTTAATTTTTGAGCATCAGAGTGTGGTTTCAGCGTGGTCATCCAGTGAAAATTTTTTTTCTTTATCTGTGTTGTCTTTCATTTGTCTTGTTTTTGACAATGTACATTAAGAAAGTAAATACATCATACTTGTAAATGTTATACAGCCCAAATGTTTGCATAAAACACAGCTAAAGGTGTGCAAGTGTCTGCCAAGAGAAAAGTATTTGTCTTAAGACTGAACTTGTTTAATTCTAAAACATAATCTGTAGATATGTTACATGGTTCTTGAGAAACAAAGAATATCAGTGCAGTGGATCTGAGCAAGGCACTGTCCATGGTGCTGAACTCTGGTTCTGCATCACGTAGATGCAGCTGGACCTGGTGGTAGAAGGTCTGTAGGAAGAAGTAGGAAAATGGTACCTGATTGGCAGATTCAACTTTTTTCAGAAGCATGCCAGAATGAGCTTCCATTAAAAATTGACTGAAGAAGTGCATATCTTTAGCAGAGCAGGGAGGAGAGACACTTTTGGGATTCTACTGAAGCCTGTTGCAGCGTAGCCAGTGGAATCACAAGCATCAGTTGACCACTACTCAAAATGGTTGAGCGCTTTTTATAACTAGATCTAACCCAAACCTCCTGGGTGGTCTCATTAACTTGACTCCAGGATTGTTAACTCCTGACTCGAATTTGCTTTCAGACAGACAACAAAATAAAGTTTTTTCTGGTATTGGTTAAAACAGAATGTGTTTGTCCATTATCATAACCTAGAGTTGCACTGTGAGTAAAAATCAAACTGGATACCTTATTTAGAGATTTAACTAGAACAAGACACAGATTTTGTGTGGTCCATCAAGTGTCTTTTTCTCTGTCTGTTCTATCTTGTGTATTGTGTGTATTGTAAATAGTGCATATACGTACTGTATATAATATATATATAATGTATAATGCAGACTATAGTCCAAAATCTTTGTTTTAAGATTCTTTGTTCCCTTTTAATCCTGCTCTGCTTCATCTACTGACTGTGACTTATTACAAACATCAGTCACGTGACTGACAGGTAACTCATACTGAACAGTTCTGGTGATGTCACACTGCATTGTCAGTTCTACATGAAGGAATTTGGTGACTGTCTGACGTTAGTAGTGAATAATTACTGTATGGTCACTACTGGTTCACTGACTTTTTACTGACAAGCTGCTTGACACACAGCTGTCTGAACTCTTATTTATTTCCTAATGTATCAGATAAAATCCTGTGCTGTGTTTTCATGGCTACAAATATCAAACCCTACAATGTCTATGCATCACTTATAAACATTAGTGTCTTGACTGTTCATGCTCTGCTGATGGATTTAATAAGGTGTCAGCTTTTGAAATCCTATATCTACAGAACAATCGCACAGTCCTGTGATTATTATTTTTTTGCTTTGACACCACAAACAAAGCTACACCAAAGTGTGCTTGAAGCCGGACTGACACTTTCCTGTCCACGTGTCCACAGAGCTTTTCACACCAGCCTAATCAAACCCAACCAAACAGTCAGACGCACCGGGTTTCAACAACACCCAACAGGTTGGTTGTGAATGTACTATCAAACATGAGCAGCTTCCATAATGCAGGGCTAGAGGGGAACTGAGGAAGGAAATATTGTTACGTAATGGCTTCAGGGTTGTGTTGGATTTTGTTTCTGTCAGCTGGATATCAACACATTACAGCTTATTTGTCACTTTGTATGCCTATATGCCACCTATATGACACAAGGTTGCCACACTATGGATAGTTTATTAAATAAAACAAACACCTCTTTCAGGAGCAGTTCCACTTAAGTGTGGACAAATTCCAAATATAGAATTAAACTGAATGTAATTGTCTTAAAAAAAAACAATGACAACTGACCTGCAGCCGTCCATCCAGCGTCCTCTGGATTGTGACACATTTGCTGGGATGGACACCATTGGTGGTGATGGCAGTGATGAGCGAGTCCAGCTCGTCCTTCTTCTCCTTCAGCTTTTTCACCAGGCTCTCAATGGCCCGCTTGGCAAATCCCTCATTCTCTCCGCCCTGCCGGTGGCACATGAGGCTGTGGACAATGCTGAGGCAAGCATCATTGCTGCTCGGCGGGTTCACCGACATGATGCCACTGCCACAGAACACAAGAAGAAGCTGCTTTATTAAATTCAATTCATCTTTATTTGTATATCGCCAAATCATAACAAAGGTCATCTCAAAGCACATATTTCTTGATGAACACAAAATATGAACTCACATTGGCCCATGATAGATACTCTGGTATAAGTGATTTGGGGACAAAGCAAAGGTACTAAAACTTTATTATTCTATTAAGTATTACAAATTATAAAATTAACCATTTTAAAAGCGCCTATAGTCTTTGTTATATTGAAATGGAAACTTTGCTTACTTACACAAAAACTAACACAAGTCTATACTGATATAACGGCCTTTAATGTAGCAAGCTTACCTCATGCTGCACAACTCCTTCTATAGAAAGTCACAAATACATTAGCTTTTATTCTGGTCTTATAGCTGCAAAATATCTGTAAGGTATTCTTATAAATTCCTCCCTGTTTCAGTCCAAAATCAGAAGATCAGTCTAATGATGAAACCAGTCTTGCTATGAGATTAGATAAGGAGCTTTATGACTTCCTAATTTGAGCTGACCCTTCGCATATACTACCTGTCTGTATTTTAAATGATCTACATGACTGAGGTCAGCTGCTTTGATTGTCTACATCATGTTGTCATATCAATGTATACATTTAATTTTTACAGTCCAACATCACAAATCACCGGTTTGCCTAAAGAGGTTTCAAACTGTCTATTGGCCAAAACAAAATGATAAATGTTAGTTTTATTCTGAGAGAATAGCTGGCAATAATAAAACTGTCCTGTTCATCTGGAAATGTCAGCTGCTGGAAAATGGGTCAGATTTGATTAAATGGCATTTTTCCATAATGAGTTTGCAGCAGCAGTGTGTGTATTCAGCACCTAATTTACTATTAAGCAGCTGCTGAACTGATCCTTACACTGACACAAAACAGACCCTTTTGTTACTTTTGTTAACACTAGAAATAAGTTATCTAACAGAAACAGCTACTAGGACTCAAATTCTTACTGTAGAATTGTTTCTGAATTTCTGAATTGTGAACCTTATTCTATATTTTATAATTAAAACATTTGAAGGTTATAACAACAGAATAAAAAACAAAAAGAATATGAAGTGATATAATAGGACAAAGCAAATAATACCCACAAAGCACCACAGCTGTGGAATAAGGGGAAAAGACACACTTACATGCACTCTTTCTGAACACTTTGATTTTAAATTAATGATCAAGTTCATATTTAAACCACGAAAAGATGTAGAATAAGATGCTAATTTATTAGAAGAAGACCAATTTCTGGCAATGAAGTAAACTATAGCATTTAAAGATTTTAGTGGACATGACATTTTAAATGTCATCTGCATTGCAGCTAATCAGATGTCCACCAAGGACACATCCAATTGGAAAGTCCCCTTTCCAATTTGATTGTTTGACTGTACATTCCCTAACAAAAGTCCTTAAAAAGCCCACAAACATTGAATATGAACATCAGTAATTCCATGACAACTGGATCTCCCCATCTGACAGTGATAATCATAGCATGGGGTGAGACTGTGGTGTTAGCTGCTTATAGCATGTCCAGTCATTCCTTATCTTTCTATCCTTCTATCTATCTATTCCTCAAGCGATCTATCAATCGCTTGCTCTATTATCCATCCATCATCTATACCTGAATTCATCATCCTTTCCTCCACCTATCTTCCATCACCTATGATCGATCATATATCCATCTATAGTAAATGTCTCAATTTATTCATCCCTTCATCTGCTGTATCTGACAACATGTCTGCTTTGATGTCAACCTTTACTAACTGACAGACCACCTCTCACATGACCACATCACCTATTATATTACAGTAATTACAGAAACCCATGTTTATAGTTCAATGTCAGGACCCATGCCACAATACATTCATGCGTTTACTGTAGACCAAAGCTTACTCTTGGTTGCAATTAGCCAATAGTTTTGGTCATGTGAAGGAATGTACTCGGCCTTGCTTACCTAGTATTAAGTTGGTCAGCCAATGAGTGACCAGAAAGTTCACTGGCGTCATGACGGCCCAGCTCTGAGTCAGTCCCTGTTGAAGAGACTAGGAATTAGCAGATGCTAAGTGCACATATTCAACAGTTATTAAAGGTTATTTAAAAAACATATACAGTTTGAACAAGACAGTGTGAATAAACAAGAAGACTACAGGAACAATGTGGCCATGTGAGACCAAAGAAGAACTGTTTGGCTTAAATAAGACATGTGATGCAGTATCATGATTTGGGCCTGCTATGATGCTATGAATTCTCAGTGGTACAAGCAAATTCGACAGGAAAATGTTGATTTATGCAGCTCAACAGAAAGTGAATAATGCTGCAATACACAACAACCCCCAAAGTCAAAGTCATGACCACAATTCTACAGAAATGCTGTAGAGGGCCCTAAAGCTGGCAGTTCATACAATGAGCTGTTCTGCAAAAAGGACTGGGATAAAATCCCATCAATTAATTTAGGTCATATTTATGCAGAAACAGAGAAGCACCATTGCAGATCTTGTCCTCCAACAAAAGTGAACACTGAAGTGATGAGCATCTTTGTTAGACCCGTCCTACCTGGTAAAGAGAGAGATCTTATAGGTAGACAAGATCTATATGAGATCTTATGGATATTAAACTGCTGGGTTAACATTACAGATCAACATGTAAAAAGGCACTTCAATCAAACATTCCTTCATATTTCATTTAGTCAAAAATGGCTGTTGCTACTCATTGGTGTTTAATTATTTTTCTTTATTTAGAAAGCTCTAGGAGGCTCACTTAGCTCACTCCAACATGCAGCATTTTGTGTGAGTAGTTTCCACTTCAAAAATTAACAAATTAATAATCCATAAACTCCCTGTGGCCACATTTACAGTAGGATGAAATATACTGAAATGATGTTAGAAGTACAGTTAGTTTTAAAGTCTTCATAAAGTGTTTGTGTTATAAAATGGGGTCTAAAGCTACAGTAAATGGTCACATGTAAGTGACTGATCCTTCAATATATTTCAGCATCAGTATGTTAGTTATACAGAAGACTCACGGACACAGTTTTTAATAATCAGTTAATTGCTAAAATAATTTTAAGTCAATGTCTTATTCTCTATCTTCTATAACAATGTGTGGCCTATCTAATAACCAGCTGTCAAATTAATGTGCAATATTTTAATCAGACTGGATCTGACGAATGAAGATATGGGAACAGTGACATCAGATAATTTCAAACCTTATAGCTTAGCATCTTTGAAGAATACAGCCTAACCTGCACGTACATGCATCTCTCAAATTACACACTTTAAGAAATAAAGCTTCACTAAGGAGTTTCAGCACGGACATTTACACTTGCAACACAACATACAGTAACCAATGGTATTTCAGAATAATCCGGTAGAAACCACTAGTGAGATGTCCTGCAATGTGGCCTTTATTACAGAATAATAACCCGAGCATCATATGAGGAGCTACCATATATGCTGAGAGTCACAGGTAACTGTTGCTGCTAACATCCTCTCCCGACCACACACACACCTTCACTCCATGTCCCCTTAACTGATCATCATACATTAACCTCCATTAAGAAAAACGTCGCGCTTCAAATGAAAACTTCCGTCATCTTCATTTGGCATGAAAACATCCACAGTGACTGTTCGACCTGAGCAGCTCTCCAGGCCACACACTCACTTCACCGACGGCTAACGTGCGTCACGAAGTCAGCTCTCAACACGTCCACAAGAAGCAGCCGAAATATTAAATGCATACAGCAGACTATTCACTTTCTATGTAAGCAGGAGCTAATTTGCCCGAGGAAGGAATATGAGGAAATAAAAGCGAGAAAGCAGAATACGGAGTAAATGTATCGGCCCCTTAGGATCAGTAACGGCGACGGAGCGAGACAGTAGAAGAGCGGTCGTTGCGGATAAAAGCAGGTTACAGTAACGTTAAACAGTAATTTAGCAAGCTAACGTTAATCTCACTGACTTCCCCCTCGCATTCTCGCATATAACCTGTTTGAGACTGGCGAGAGCCTGTGAAGGAAACGCTGAGATAAATGGTTTCTACTTACACATCAGCCGGAGTGGAGAAGAGAAGTTGGACAGAAAGATCGCTGAGCTGTCCGACAGTCGCCTGGAGTGCTGTGCTCAGATAGCTCACCGTGTTGTATGTGTTGACCAGAGCTGTTGTTTGTGTTTATAGTCCTATGTATCAGACCTGCGTGCTGCTGTGTTCACGGAGCTAATGCTTCTTTGAATTCCTTTCATATAATAAGCTAGTGTTTGTTTCTCAGACGTTGTGCTGCGCTAGCTTGGTGCTTCTCTGTTGTTTTAATCCTTTTATCAGCGCCTCTGCCTCCTCGTGTATCCTGCCTAGTCCTCACGCGCACGCCACAATAACAATAGAGGGGAAGACGTCGTGCGCGTCAGTGTCTCGACATGCTTGAGCCAATAGACGTTCAGGTCTCACGGGGACCACCGCTGTCGGCCAATCACGACCGGGTTCTCACAGCAGGGCCGCGAGCCAGGGTCTGTCTGGTTCGTCTAGATTGACAGGCCCGCGAGACTTGTTTTTTTAAGGTGGCGCCGCTGAGATTAGCGCCCCCCCCCATCAAACACACACACACAGCACGGACTGCAACTGTTGTTTAAGCAGCACTCTACAGGCTTCTGGTCAGAATTTGCTTGAAAAGTAGACTTCTTAGTCACTAATACACTGTTCTTTGCTGCAGTGACCCCTCATCCTTAATGAAAGTGTTACAATTAATGTAGTTTAGTCATACACAATTTACCAATGTCACCAACAATATAAGTGTTCCATTTGAGCTTCCTCAGTAGCCAAATGGGGAGAGGGGGACTCCACGCTGAATAGAAATACAGCCTACTGATATGCAAATAATTGAAATGCATTTAATTTTGCTATTTTGTGACAGTTAATTCATCTTATGAAATTAAATCCCATCCCTGAGTTCATAAATCTGGAATAGAATATGTTATGCTTATTGTCATCAGAGAATAATATCCATTGACCAACATATTTGTTAGATACAAATATAAACATACAGAAAAGCACCATCGACTTCTATTACTAATAAAAACACTAAATGTAAAACTACAATTGTAAAGTTTCCATAGCATCCAAGGTGAAAGGAAACACATTAAACAGGAGGAATGTGGTTTAAAGTTGGGAACAGTTGCAAAATATGCTACTGAGGCCCTTTTTCTCACTTTCTCAGGGGCCTTAAACATTTGCCTCATGTGTCTATTTGGAATCTGTGGAGTACTGTTTCCCATGACATGCTGGTGATCATCAGAGAAAAGATTTCCAAAATGTTCATTTGCATGTGGCTCTCATAACAGCCAGTTGGTATCTACTTCACAGTCTGTGGTAACCTCTTTAATGTCCTGCAGAAAATGACATTTGGTAATAAGCACTTGTAGAAATCATCATTAGTTTTCAACTCAATAAAACAGACAAAACTATCTAAATAACTTTATCTATTTTCTACCTAGAAATAGTCCCAAACTACTACAAGTCACAAAAGAGGTGAGTCCTTGATTAACTTTGGTGTGTCCTCCCGGGTCCACCCTCTGGAGCCTGCTGCTATAAGTGCAGACTAATCATCAGAATGTTTAACACCTTGTTCAACACCTTCACATTATGACTTTGCCTTATTTTAATTAGTACATCAACAAATTAGTAATGTACAAAAATGTGCAAAGTAAAAAAAAAAGAAAGAATGACATTAATGTGCACATACAAACATAGTTAACATGGAATAATGAATATCACACCAAGCTGAAAATCACTACCAATATGTGGACATCATTATGTTGGATATCACAGATGTTCATCGTCTATTATTAAACTAACTTAAGAAAGTTAGGTTACATTAGTTAGTTAATCATAGAAATTTATTTTTTTGACAGCACACCTTCACAGAGAACGCTGTGAAACCCACAACCTGTGGGGAAGTCTGGAAACACAGAGAACCAGAACATGTGTCTGAGCTGGTTAATGGAAGGGAAAATAAGAGTCAGCTACACTGTCTGACACCACCTCACAGAGAGCTACCCAGATCATGTTTGGGAACAACTGGCTCCTAAAGCCAGAGAGCAGAAGCAGGATGATGTTTATAACACAGCGTATGAGGACACAGCAGCTCCAGGCGGCGGCAGCAGCAGCAGCAGCAGCACACGGATCAGTCCCTGAAACCAAGTGTCATCATCTATCCTGACATTAGTGACGTTACAGCTGCTCACTATTTCTCTCATCTGTACAGTCAATATAGGAACACTCTTAACACAGAACATTTTAAAAGTGTTAATGGTCATGACCTTTCAGTGTGTGTTATATAAGATGTGGTGATTATATGACAGTAACATATTGGCAGCTGCCTAATGCTAAGCAGATACTAGACTGGATTTTTTTACATCATCATCAGAAAAAGCAGTGCAGTGTGTCAGCAGACAAACAGCTACATGAACGTCACAGGATAACGTCCTGAAATTACAGTCTCCTGTACTGACATGTTCTCCCTGGTCAGGACAGTTCACAGCAGGCTCAGGGTTTGCTGGGAGAGCGGGATGTGAACACTCCCGAAGCCTCCAGCATTGTCTTTCTCCGTGCCGTCTCTTTGGCCACATTGTGGTTGAGTCGCCTCAGACGTTCCTGTGGAAAGAATATTGTTGCTTTTAGACTTGATCGCTCAGTAGTTATATTCAGAAATAATTAAGTAAACCTGTGTTTTATTAATTTGATTATGGAGCTTCTTATTTTATCCAATAATGATCCTGTTACCAATTTACCTGCTAATTTTGGTTAATCCAGAACCGTGTTGCTGGAATATTTAAAAAACTTTTTCAGTTTTCAGTCTTGAGAATGTTGCTACACTAACATTTTAGACAAAACATGTATTAATTATTTTAGTGTCACACATTCTGTTGTACCAATAACAGTTAATGTAGCACTGATTAAAATCAGTAAACTGTTGCAGTGATTTGGTCTCAGGTCTTGAACAGTTGCTATATGTTTTATAAACCTCTAGATGTCACTGTGCTTGTTTTGTTTAAGGTCTCAAAGCTTCAAACCTTTCACCACCACTAGTTTCAGCAGTAGTTGCAGCATTATAGTGGTACAAAGGGGTGGTAATGTTATTAGTGGTAATATAGTAGTAGTACTGATAGCAGTGATATTGGCAATAATAACCAGAGTAGGAGTGAAGAACAAATACTAGTGTAGCAGCACTAATGTTGCATTTCTAGTACAAATATCAATAAATGTGGCAGTACTGGTAGTATATAATTTTTCAAAATGTGTTAACCGATTTTAGTAGTTAGCTAACAGTAACAACATTTGAAACATTGTCCACCTGATGATCTTAATCAGGTTAAATTCCAACATTACCCCTTTTTAAGCTTGTTTATTTTTCTCTATCAGCTCCTGAGGGGAGTGCATGGTTCTGTGGCTACTAAATGCTTACATGCTCACATAAATGCTTACATGCTCACATAAATGCTTACATGCTTTAATTCCAACTTAGCATTAAAGCTCTTAATGCTTGATGCTGATGGTTCACATTCGTGTTTGTACGTGACTGTACTTTACATTCAGCTCTGGTGTGAGTACCACTACAGCCCTAAAGAGATTTCATTGAAATATGAGCTGTGTGTATGATAACAACAATGCCATTTAAACAACCCACAATCACTGCTAAATGGGTTGTGGTACTATGAGTGATAGAATTGATACCAGACATAGTCACTGTTAAAAAATATTGCTGGTGCAGAGAGAAGGAGCTGCAGAATAGCTGGGACTAACCTGAGCATTCTGCAGTATGTTGTTTACTAGCACTACTCTACGTCGTGCATTCAGCAGCTTCTTGACATAAGGATCCAGGTCTAGAGCCACCTTCTGATGTTCATTTATCCTGCACAACTCTGACAAGACACAAGACCAAGTGAATGATTAGCAAGCATGTGTTATTAAAATGAATATTATGTTTAGGTGATTTAACAGACTTTATATATTAGCTTACCTGTGGCCAGACTGTCTATGTGTTCTCTTAATTCTACCTGGCTTTCTCTGCAGAGAATACAATAATCAAGTCAGTCCAAGAGGCAGAACAGATACAGTATACAACAGGAAGAATGCAATGCAGCATAGCACAGTGCAGGTTTATTAAAACGTTTAGTGTTACGGCACACAAGAGTAATAGCAACCTTATCATAACTTAACTACAAAATACATTAGCTACATGATGGGGATCAGCATAAGGAAGGCGTTGTCCCCAAATGTGAGTGCGTAAGTTAACACACATACAGAAGCTGAAAACATAATGACATCATCAGCAATGCTGATGTAAAAAAAAAACAAAAAAACAACAACGTCAAGTGAAACATATCAGGCATCGCGTCAGTGTGTTAAACAGTAGACATAACTCATCTAAACTGGACAGTCACGAGACAGTCCCAGAAGTTTAACTAGCTAGCTAACGCAGCCACCGACTGCGACGCGGTTTTCCACTAAGAAACCAAGTTTACCTGACTGAATGTACGTGCAGGTCTAGCTGCTGGATCGCGGGTTTTAGGAGGTCGAGTAGCCCCTCAGCGACGGCATCTTTACCCGAAGACGTCTCCACTAAAGCTGCTGCAGCCATTTTAGCAAAACCGTCAACACAGCCTGACAGGAAGCTACGTCATCGTGACGGCAGCGTCATAAGAGCCTCTCCATTTTCTTCCCACGGAGCGGCAGAGCCAGTGGACACTGCAGAACCATTTTAGGGAGCCCCACTGTGAAAACGTGTGTTTAGTTTTTTGTCATTTTTCTCACGAAGACTTTAGTGTGTGTATATATATATATACCCACAGTCTTTCGTTTTTCTTATAGAGCTTAGTTTGGAACGCAACGTATTACAGGTTCTGGTTAAACAGAAAAACGTAAGGACGCCGTACGTTAACGCTAGCTAGCGGCTAAAGCTCACTTTAGCTGGCTTTTCTGTCGACAGACGCAACATTCACTGTAAGTAAAAGTTATTGGAAATTACTAGGCAATTGGAAACCAGATATGCATAACTAATTAAACACATACATTTATAAATAAAATTGGGCTCGACCGACTAAAACAGTTCGGTCTAATGTAACGAATTAAAGTCAGTGGCGACCCAGCTAACGCTAGCTCGTTTCTGTTTGTCAAGTTTAGCTAGTTTGTTAGGACTGAGAGAAAGTGAGGTTACTTTCAAAAGGGTAACGTACTATGTACTATTCAATGACAATTTATCTTACTAAATGACTTAACACTTTCACTGGGTAGCTATACCTGGTAGATTGAATCTTGTGTATTTTCATATTGACACATTCATTCTAGTCAAAGGGTCATTTACTGCTTAACAAACACGCTTAAGATATCAAGGCTGTGTCTAAATCTTATAAATATCAACTAGTTAGGTTGGCGTCACAACACATTGTCTCTTCACTTTGTAGCACACGAGATGAAAACTCTTAATGACTGTCGATACTTTTCTGTAAATGTTAGTCTGTGATATATGGCCCAGCAGCTGTTTGTTTGTGGCCTCTCGTTAACCACCCAGTGGCAAGTACAGTGACTACACGGTGACCACCATTTTAAGATTGGGTTACGTGACTTATTTGGTAGTGATTTTGTTTGGCTGAAGAGGTATCCTGATCTCAATGCTCATCAGCATCTGAGACTTTTTTTAAACCTCAAAGTTTAAAAGATGAAAGGATGAGTAGCAGAAACAGTTGATTAGATAATTAAATTTGTTCATGCATTAAAATGATGGGTAGCCTACCTGCTGTAATAATTTATTATAACCTCATTATAACCTCATTCATCAAATTAGTGCAGCTCCTGATTTAATCATCAATGAGTCTATTTCATTTGTATATCACTTTTCACTCATAGCAAGTGAAGACAGATAGCAATTCAGGGGTCTTCACATCGCCAACTAACTGCACTTTTTGTTTGTTCTATGTGGATGAAAATTGTACCCAAGATAACTGATCCAACCCTAAGACCATCCGCTATTGTATAATGGAGATTTAGCATATGTCTCTTGATATAACTACCATTTGGCCTTGTTTTATTTTCTGCTCTGTCTTTTTCTAGGAGACTACAAGAAAACGGGGCCAAAATGAGTACAGCCTCCTCCCAAAAAGTCGTCCTGAAAAGCACCACCAAAGTGTCCCTAAATGAGCGGTGAGGCGCCACGCACCCTGTCAGCAGTTAGACACCAGATGCAAGGGCCAGCCTTGACTTGTGAAGGTTCTAGTGCTCTCTGCGGAGGGCCACTGTTGTGGACCGGACCTGGCATGGATACTGTTCTGGCTGTCCTCAGCGTGTGCACTGCTCATTCAACTTTAATGGCTTTGTCAACATTTGTTGACACACTAGCAGAGTTAGGTGCGATTGCAACATGGAGCAGATCAGGCTTGCCTGGGCCAAAAATCTGTGTGGGCAGTGCACACATGTAAATAAGGGGAGAGAGTAGTGGTCTTTCTTGGTAAGCTTTGGTAAACCTATGCTGAAGCAGACCACTGTCCTACAAATGCGTTGGCACTCATGCTCCCTGTTATTTACAGAGCACAGTATACATCAAGTATACGCCTTTTAAAAGAGAGAGGAAGGCTTAACCTTAACCAGTCAGATGGAGCATTACTTGATGTTTTCTACCTCTCTCAAACTTTTCTCTCTCAAACCAGTGAAAATGGAGCACATTCCTATCTTATTCTCCTCTTCTGTCTTCTCTGCTCAATTCTGTAAGAGACTGGATACTCAGTCCCAGCTTGGACGTGGCAAAGAGCTCCCCATTCCCCTTCCCACCTCTCCTTCCCTGCTCTCGAGCCTCTAAGTGGTTTAACCACAAGTCACGGTCCATGCTTTAAGTGGCTGGGTGGCCAAGCACTCCTCAGGTCCAGGGCCTCTGCTGCTGCAGCATGACGACACCCCAGCCAGTCAGCTGGAGGCCTGTAAGTGGCAAATTGTGCTCTATCTCTGGCATCTTCTCTTTACTTCTGTCCTTCACTCTGTTTGTGCACTCTCCAGTATTGGCTTTCCTTTTGTGCTTGTTTGAAAACACATGCTAAATGCAAGTATAAATAATTCTGGATTGTCATTTGATTGAGAGAGAGAAAGTGAGTGCCAAGAAGTGGAACATAACTCTTACATGACAAAAGAGCCACCAAGGTCTGTGTGGTCACATCCATAACATGAGAAATGACTTGATGTGGAACCCTGCTTCCTCCTCCTCCTCCTCCTCTGTGTATCCCCCTGTCCCCTTCTTTTACTTCCTCCCTCTTTTTTTCCCTCCCACCTCTAAAGCTTCACTAACATGCTGAAGAACAAGCAGCCCACTGCAGTAAGCATTCGAGCCACCATGCAACAGCAACATTTGGCCAGTGCCCGGAATCGCCGGCTGGCACAGCAGATGGAGAACCGGCCCTCAGTGCAAGCTGCTCTGAATCACAAGCAGGTAAGGACACCAAAGTTCAGACAAGCTAAGACAGAGGCATTTTCACCTTGGAAGTCTGTGTTGTACTGTATACAGACCTACACTCATACTGAAAGCCTGTGGACGTCTGTCACGTCAACTTTTTACTTGGTTGTCTGAGAGAAATCTCAGGAGTAGTAGTCCTGATTCACTGAGAAATTTACATGTGCCACACAATATATGAAGTGAGTGCCTACATTAAAACGACGAAACATGACTCCAGTATCACATCCAACTATCACACCACCCTTAGCCTCATGTCATTTTGTTTCCAGCAGCAAAGCTGAAATGCCATCAACATTTAACACAGGGGTAGGAAGCCCATGATCTCTGAGGGATGCTGCCCTGCTTATTTTCAACTATTTCTCTCCTACTCACTGCTGATTACATGGATCAGACAAGTGTGTTCAGTTGATATGAAGCTGAACAAATTCACTTTCTTACCCCTATCCACTCTCACCTGAGATGATATCTTCCAGCTTCTGATTGACTGAATGCACATAGCTGGGGAAAACAAGACTACACCCTTCGAGGAGCATTTGTTCCACCAAGCTAAGCCTAGCCCCTGATCTGATATCGTGAGCTTTCGATCAATTCAGAGATAAAAGGAGAATTATTAATTATGTGGCAGACACCTTGGTGATGTTTGGCATACCGAATTTTGTTCCCACTTTGCTAGTTATGGCGGAAATCATCCTTTGTTAGACTGAACTATACTGAACATGGTAAATTGCCCTTTCATATATGTTAGCTCTGTCTATCTAAAAGCAGGGTTTGGCGCATTTAACAATTAGTCATGCTCTATATTTTTGTTTTGTTTCTTACTGACTAGAAATTTACTAATTTGCAGTAACTATAACATTGTTTGCCAACACACACTATATTTGGGCAAGCTGCCAAAGTATACGCTGTACCGTACCTGTAGGTGTCTTGTTTGCTGCTTAAAACGTCCAACAATTACTTAGATCAGCTGTTGCTGAATCAAAAATTCTCCAAATGGATTGAGATACCTTCTCTGGTGATGTCATCCAGTGTATAATAGAGTACCAGATCACATTAGAAGTCATTTAATGTTTCCTTTCCTCCTTCTGTCCGTCATTATTTTAATAAACTAACTAAACATCACCATTTTATTTCTTATTTTCATGGTATAGTCATTTCTGTCCTTCTGTGAAATATGGCACATGCACACAGTCGCGATGCACAACGTGCAATTTGCATGTTGCAACTTTAGCTTAATGGAAATGCTGAATTTCCATATGAGCCTCAGTGGAGCGTTGAAATGTTTGTTGCCCTTTTTACAGAAAAGTGTTATTACGGTGAAAACCTCAGGGCAGGTGTGTAGCTTTGTTACACAAATCTAAGCTCTATTTTCATACAAATATGGCACGTCAGTGTCATCAGACAGACCTGACCATTTTATTATATTCAGTAAAATATGGCTAAACTGTGGTGGTGCCCCAAACTGTAGTAATGTGATTGATTCTTCGGGACCTTTCTTTACCGCATGGAGTTAGTGGGTATTCTGACTGAAGACATTGTTGTCCTTAAACAGAGGCTGAGTTGGATTCAAGTGACGTGCATTTTATCTGCCGGAGTAGGTGAGGATCTGTGCAGATGTCCTCTTGCAAAAGTAAATCAGACTTTATTTGTGCACAGTATGTGCTGTTTATTATCCAACCTTGGTCATGGTCTTGTTAAGCAGTGGCACACACAGATGGTGGGTTTCTGCAGTCGTATCAATTTGGATTTGGGAAAACAGTTGATAGATGATGTGCATGTTACCTCCATCTGTAGGATGACTTTCTCCAGTGTTGCCCACACCATTTGTCTGATCTCGTTTTGTCATACCTGCATCCATTAAAAAAATCTGCATCAGAGTCTGAAGCAGCGCCTGGGGAAGAGCAACATCCAGGCTAGGCTGGGCCGACCTGTTGGGCCTCTGATGCGTGGAGGAGCCCCTGGCAGCAGAGGAGGAATGCGAGGAATGACCAGGGGAGGCCTTCGAGGACGAGCCAGAGGTGGAGTAATGAGGGGAGCTCTGTCTCTGAGAGGTGTGTATGTATAACTGTACACTTTATCACCTCTGCAACAGTGGCTTTTGATGCAACCGTGTGCTCTTGGACACTACTCTTGGAGTAATGTGAATTTGCTTGAACAGGAAAGCGCATATCTACAGGTGTCCCTATGCGAGGCCGTGGCCCTGCTGGCCGTCTTGCATTGCGCAGAGGAGGCCGCCACCGGGGAGGACCTGCTGGCAGAGGAGGAGCCCTGCCACGGGGAGCAGCACGTGGAGGAGTAGCCAGAGGTCAGGCTGCCAACATTTTATTTTCTCTATTTAGAAAGATTGTAACTGAATTATCATGAATGGAAAAGCTTCATGTAGATCAACTGCCCAATCAGCTTTTGTTGTTTGTGTTGGACAGGAAGGGGGGGTCTGCGTGGACGCGGCGGTTTTGCTAGTCGGGGTGGTCGTGGACGCGGGCGGGGCAGAGGTGTTGGCCGTCCAGCTGTGACTCGTGAACAACTGGACAACCAGCTGGACGCCTATATGTCAAAGACCAAGGGCCACCTGGATGCTGAACTAGACGCCTACATGGCCCAGGCAGACCCAGACAGCATGGAGTGAATCCTGAAGGACTCTAAAGCTGAAGCACACGTAGACTCGCTGCACAACTGTACCGCGGAACTCACACATACAGTGTAGTGTTGATGTGCTGAGAGGTGATTGTTTATAATGTAGATGAGTGTTGACTGTTCAGAACTCAGCAGGAAAAAGCCACGTGTCATCTGAATGTGCTTTGATCACTAGTCAAGTCAGCCTGTTCCTGAAAAACTTTTAATTCTGGAATAACTGTGTGAAAGGACCTTTTTAAGCATTATCAAACCCTGCTGTCTTTTATGTTTACCTTGATATACATATGATCAGAAACACAAAAAATGTGGGACAGATATCTGGCTTAAATTGGTCAGTGATTGATGTGATGTTAACCTTTTTGTTTTGTTTTTTGTTTTTTTTAAGAGACTTTATTTTAAATGAGCTTTTAGTGTTTGTGTGCTCAAACATTTTGGAATTCATTAATTGGCTTGTCTTAAAACATCTGAAATGTAAAACATGTCTAAATTATTTTGTTAAAGATTGTAAGCAAAACTTTTTTTTAGTGAGGTGTCCATTTGTCCTTTGTTAGTATTTAAAAGATGTAGTACTTTCCTTCCACCCCCCACCCCAGCTTGTGTTCCTCTGTACTCTTGTATTCTCCTCCTGTCAGCAGTCCTCAGTGGAGTGTTGGGATTCAGAACATTTGTATCACATTACCTAAAGGAAGTAAACTACTTTTTTAATTAAAATGGAGATGGTGTTTTCTGTTTTGTTCTCTAATTGTTTGGATTTTAAATGTTCTCCCAGTAAAATGTTGACCACACATCAGAATTAATTCTTTGAAATTTGATTTATCTGAGTGAATAATTACATTTATAGGAGCTGCTGCTGGGAGCATTTTGTGTAATATATAAGTGCCTGCTTTTATGAACATATTGAGCTTGATGCTTTTTTCTCACTTTTTGTGTTCTACAGCTGTACATTGTTCTTTTGAGTATTACTGTTACCCTGCTGGGGAAGCCTACTTCACTTCACTGATGCAGCACAGAAATGCTCTACACTGTAAAAGGCATTGAAGAAATAGGGTCAGAATGAGCTCCAAGACAGTTATGGTCACAGTTTTGGCTAGTAAATGTTTCTTTCTGCAACATCTGCATGAGCAAGGAGCATCCACCCCCACACTATGCAAACTAAACAAGTACTCTGTGCGTAGCATTGGTTTGGAGTATAAGGTTGTGTAGGTTTGTACCATAAGAATACACTGTCATTATATGAACATCAATATGCACATATAAACCAATCACAGCAAAAGAGTAGATTGTTCAGCTATAGAATATTCAAAATTATAATATTCAATTGCCATACACAGAAAGGTGCCCAACCATAGAAATTTACAATACACTGATCATGGCTTGTTTTAGTTCCTTGAATACATTTCGCCCTCCACTCCAGAGAACTTTCTCAATTCTGACTGGCTGGTAGGAGGGTATATACTGGCAGTTTCATAATCGTTTACACTCTGGCTCAGGTGGTCACAGTGACATACATGAAAGCCAGGGGGAACAACAAACCACAGGTGATCATCGAGTACTAGCAACTTGAGGACCTGCCACTACAACCAGGCAGTCAGAATTGAGAAAGCCGTCTGGAATGGAGGGTGAAACTGAATAACAATAATATAATAATATTTTTGGGGGATAAATACAAAACAGTAATAAAGTATAATTTACCCTTTAATAATAATATATAAAACTTAAAAACTTGTGGCTGAGGTAAGGATAAGAGTAATATGCTGGACGGATATGTCAGGCGAATTCAACAAAAGCTTCGCTTTTCAAATTTCCCAGTTGCCTTGAACGCAGACTGGGCTGACGAAAAGCGTTTTCAACTGACGTAACGCAAGCTATAAAGGATTTTGCAGAAGTGGGTGCTCTCCTTTCCAATCGTCTCTTCTGTGGGTGCGGGAGAAACTCTGCTAACAGGTACGAATAAATAGTTCATGTTTTCACCAGAGTTTACTAACAGACACGGCGCAAAACGTCAAACTAGCCACACGACCACGGTGGTTAAGGGCGTGTGGTTTATTAGAACACCAATTGTATTAATTTACTGTTGGCATACAGGCCTTGTTAGCTAGCTTGAAGCTAAAATGTCTAACGGTCTTGATTTCTTTGTAGAAGACAGGCAGACTGGGTGACTGCAAAACATTAAATTAACAACACTTGCTGCAGCTCTTAAATCAGTTAATTTAATGCTTTTAGTTAACTGCTTTCTTCTGTTAACGTCGCAGGTGTTTCCACGTGGTTTCCCTGCTGGTAACACCAGCTTTATTAGTTCAGTGTTTCCTCCCATACATGGCTTTAGGAAAAATTCAAAATGAGTTTTACTAATAAGTAAATAACAAGTTTGTGAACGCTCTGTGATAATATAAGTCCATGAAAAGTGACGTTGGAAATCCTCGTCAGCTCACGTTGTTCGGTTTAGTGCGTCCTGCAGCACAGCGCCACCATGCGGACTAGTCCGTGGATTAGTCCTGTGCAGTGGGCTGATCCAGCACAGCAGTGGCTATAGGACGTCGTCAGGTTTTGCTTTCACCTCTGCACTGCTGGTTGCTGAACGGTGACAATGAGGCCTGGCACATTAAACACCTGTGGCTAGTTTAACTATTTATGGAGCACCAGAAAACTAGATTTCTCATAAGTAGCCTGCAAGGTGCTTTCTCGAACATGTGATGATTGAGGTTTGCATAGTTTCTTTTTAATTTTTTTTAATTGGAAACCTTTTTCTTTTCAGAATATGGTGGTGTTGCTGAATGCGATGGGGAGTCGTTCCTGTACAGTCAGGGATCACCGTCTGGCACGAGAGGTTTGTATTTGTTGGTAGTAAGAATCAGGTTGAGTGTAGTCTTTTGAAACAAAGTGGACCTTTTCTACCAGACCTTCTTTCTGAGGTCTTTAATGCCAGTGTGAATTAAGGAGTGCACACAGCAGCACCTGTTCTACTCCAACTCAGTACATGTGGTCTAAGTTCCAGGTCTTCCTGTGATAGTTACGGTATATAAAATGCTGCACACCTGCCTTCCAGGATATTATGGTCAGACTCTTGTCTGCTCTGTTGTCTGCCACAATTGGACCCCAGAGCCTAGAGGAGCACCTAGTGCTCATTTTCCATTACATGTCCTTACAGCCACCTGACCTGTGGCTCCCCACAAACTCAAAATCCCTGTGATTTGCTAGGTTATTTGTTTTTATACATTTATAAATGATACTTTGAGTATCTACACTTGAATATGAAAGATGACAAGCAGTGCACCAACTAGGTCAGGTTTATGAGCTCTTTGGCTTGTGAGTGAAGTATGCAACTAGTGCTTGATGTTTAAGTGTTGGTAGAGAAAAGGAGCATGCTCGTGCTCATATTCTTAAAGTTTGAGGGTGTGAGGGGAGATGGCTGTGTAGTATCTGATTTTGGCACAGTATGAGCTCTGGTCCTGTTAGGTGGACTATAGAGCTCATACAATGCATAGAGCAATTTGTTCTCTTGCAACCCACTGCTGTCTACTCTTTGCAGCAGTGTTACTAATGGGAACTAACAGCTCCTTACTATTATTATTGTTATGATTATTATTATTGGCAGTGAATTCAGTGTCAGTTGTCACTCTTTCTCAGGTGCTGGAGAAGACCCCAGGCTAAGTTGGGTAAGTTGTATTACAGAAAACATTTACACTGATTTACTGGAAGTGTCATGATGATTGGCTAAATATGTTCAACTGCTCTGATGTGTGAGTGACAGCTGCCTCTCTGAACAACATGCTGGGGTTGATAACCCAGCACGCGCCAGCTCTGGAAACGCTCATTTTCACCTCAATTCTTCTGTGTCCTGCAGGTTTCCCTCGCTGTCCTTTCCTGTCTCAGCCTTCAGCATGAATGCCACAACATAATGTAAATACAAAAAACCCACATACTGACATGCTGTGATGGCTCTTTTTCCACTTTTACCTGTCTGTTGTAAATGCACATGTGAACATAGGAGGAAGACACACACACAAAAATCTGCCATTAGCAACCTGGGCCTGTGTGCTATAGGGACGGCACTGTGTGGTATCTGCAGCCAGTTGGTTCCTCAGCTGGTTTGTTCATAAGTCAGTGCTAGACTAACTCAACACTTGGCATCGTTGGTCTCCATGCTGCCTGTGTTTGGAGTCCTGGTATATTTGTTGAAACACACTCATCCTTCAAAAAAAATTGTTGATCCTGCAGTTGTCAGTTCAACTCCAAAGAGCCCCAAAGTGATAGGTTTCTGCACTGTTATGATGTGCAGGTTTCTGCACTGTTATGATGTGCTTTTGGTCCTCTGTAAACTCTGTACTGTCCTCAACATCTTCAGATTAGTGCTGCAGCTAAGATCATCCTGGAATCTGGCTTCAGCAGGGATTCAACAACAAAGGTGAGTGAACTGAAAGTGGTCATGTTGACTGGATAAATGTTCTCAGTGAACGCTGAGGTTTATCCCTTTAACTGTCCAACAGGTCTAGTATGTTCTAAATGTTTGCTGTGAAGTTTCCCTGAAAAGTTGTGTTTTGTCTTTAGCTCACAGAGACTGCAGGATGAGACTCTGACGACCTGACGGTGGCACAGTGAGTGGATTAGTTTTACAGTAGCAGGATTTGTCCAGTGGCTGGATGTTCATCATAACTGCACTGTGTGGTATCTGCAGCCAGTTGGTTCCTCAGCTGGTTTGTTCATAAGTCAGTGCTAGACTAACTCAACACTTGGCATCGTTGGTCTCCATGCTGCCTGTGTTTGGAGTCCTGGTATATTTGTTGAGACACCATTTTTAAAAAGGGGGAAAAAAGCTATTATGATTGTACCTCAGCGGTGTTCGCCTGTGCTGACTTTAAACTGATTGCTCAGTTTAACCTACTTAAGCAGAGGTTGTGTGCACCCTCAAAGTCCTTGCATCTTAAATACGACTTTGAAAGTTCTTAAAAATTTGATTCTTATTCAGTTCTAATTTAGTGTCACATTAATTTAGTGGTGCTCAGTGCGTCTGTGGAGATGCATGTGTAAATATTTAATCAGCAGTTCATATGTTCTGCTGCATTGACAACTGTCAGCCTACACACTTGTTCACAGACCATGTGTCTTTCAAAAGTCTAATGTGACCTGCAGATGCTGTGGAGGCCATGTTGTTAAAGCTCAGTGGAGGATCAGGTCAAACTGCGTGTGCTACTGTTCACACTTCAAGTTTTTTGTTGTTTCAGATTTGGGCTGCATCCAAGAAGCTCCTCCTGAAATCCAGCTTCAGCACAGATTTAACAACACAGGTGAGTGAGGGGTGGGGAGTGATGTCATTACAGGCTGAGGTCTATCCCGACAGACCTTTAACTGTAGGGTCATGTCGTTGGAAATACCTCAGAGAGCAAGTCTGTAGATTCGCTTTACCCACGTGTTCACGGCCATGAGCATGATGGGATATTACTGCAGAACACATGAGCTGTGAAGTCACAGCATTCAGACAGTTGGACTAGTAGAACGTGTTTTCTTTTTTCTTTGTTTGTTTTTTGTCTTCATCTCTTTAATGAAAGAAACTAAGTGGGGGGGGAAAGAAAGCAGAGGACTATGTGAGTAATGCTCCATAACTGAATCAAGTAATTTGTTTCAGAATTCTGTGTCATGGAGACATCACGAGGCTCAGCAGCATTTAACACTGTAAGTTGTGTGTGTGTGTGTGTTTGTGTTGTTTTTAAGTGTGTAGACTTGTGCTTTCAGTGTTGCTTGTATTTGGTCATATACCAAGGCTTTCAGGTCTCTGTGGTACCTGACTTGCTGTGGACTTGACCAGAAAACAAAAACCATCCCAGCAGGTCTTCTGCAGCAGCCTGCTGAGGAGACCTGCTGGGAACATGACCTCCATCCATCTGTCAGCAGAAACATTGATAACGTGTCACTATTAAATAAATGTGGTGTAATGGTTGTTGTAATGTTTTTCTTCCTTCTGTTTCAGGAGCGGCAGCTTAACACTGAACAGTGATCAGCAGTGAGTGCTCCCTGTCGTGAAAGCAGTCGCGTATGCTGACTGAGATTTTTCCTGTTGTGTGTTGTTGTGTATTCAATAAATACAACTCTCCTCATTTGTGACTTTGTCTTTTCTGTCTGAACAAATCATTTAGCTGGGTTAAATTCTGAGATACTGTAGTTTCGAGTTACCAAAATATTTGGAGATAGAATGATTTATAACTGTAGCGGCACATTTCATCCAGCAGGGAGCAGATTTCTTCCATTAACACTGATGTCTCCCGTGAGCTGAACTCATCCTGTCCATAAAAGGAAGGAGCTTCTCTGATTTGATGGAGTATGTTTATATCCCATGACATTAATGTGGTTTCTGTACGACTGTGCGTCCATGTGACATGTCTGTACGACAAGCTGCCAACAGGTGCTTGTGTTTCTCCACCTCTTCAGTTTGTCCCAGTCTGTCTCAGCTGGGACATGACCTGTACCCGCCTCTGTCATTGCTCACATTCACTGTGTTGATTGGCTGCAAAGAAACGTATACGGTTCTTTCCTCTGGCAGCTAGTTATCAGTATAATCCTGTGTTTATGTTCAGTGATGTGACAGATACACTGTACTGTGTGTGTCTCTGCTCATCTTTACCTCTAAGTATTTTATACCACATGTTACTAAGCTGTTGGTAATTAACCTAGTTAATTGCTTAATGTTATTCCAGCTCTTGTTGGGACCACTGCTGCCTTTTGTTGCCTCTGTCCCAACATGTTGGAGACTTGTTTCTGGCATCAGTTTCAAAATGACATGACCTTAATTACAGAAAATATTTTCTCACCGTAAACATTTTAAACATGTTCTATTGTGTTTATGTATGTTTAAATATGTTTGTCAAATTCATTTTCTTTTAACGTAGATTTTACACAGCATCCCAACTTCTTTAGAATTGGGGTTGTAGTGTGTGATTGTGTGTCTCTTGGTTGTGATTATGTGATGGTTGTGTGTCATGCTTTTTACCCTCCCTGTGGTGATTGCGTGATTTTTGACTGACTTTCCAGAAAGTCACTTTGCTCTGGCTCGGCAGCCTGTTTCTGCTATGGCAGTAATTCAAACATAAGTCCAGGGGTGAGTCATCATCAAAGACTGAAGATTTGGGTGGAGTTGTCCCTTAAAGGTTTTAGTGGCGGGAGATGTTAGAATGGCATCTGAAACAAGTGGGTGAAAGTTCACGGAAGAGAACAATGTGATCTCATCAGATTAAAAACAGCATCTAGTCCAAGATCCTAGCAACAAGATTGGCCTTCGCATGTCACATGGCAGCAGGTCACATGACGCCATGCACAAACTTTACAAAGAGAAACAGTGTGAAACAAGGAAGTAAATGCACACACACACACACGCAGCTTGAATTATTGTCTCGAACATACAGTACATATTCAAAGTGTCATCTTACTGTTCTGTTGTTTGTGTATGTGCGTGTCTGTGTGTGCAGTCCAACATGTCTTCCCTGGAATCAATGAGACTCTATGTTGCATCCAGTTATCAAGACAACAGGAATTTTACTAATGAAACAGGTAAAAGCACTAACTTTGAAGTGTCCTGCACTAATACATGCAAATACAACAACACTGCAATAATCCCAATCAAACTACACTTACAGACACACAACATGCACATAAAGCCAGCCACCTTTAATTATGTGGCTGCATGTATTGTATGTAATAATATATATTATTTACAATTGTGTGTAGATTTTCATTTATGGACAGCTGGACATAAACAAATCTGCAAGATTTTCTCAGATTTCTTCATAGTGTCTCAGACTTCAGGATTCCAGCCCTGCCGTATAAGACGTGCAGTGAGCAGCTGGTATGGAAAATATTTGCCTTTCACGCCAGTAGAGCTACTTTCACCTCCCATATACTGCTAGTCATTGTGTAAGCTGCTGTTTTTCCCATGCTATGTATATCAAGCTCGACTTTGAAGTCAAAAAACTATTCAAGACTTTTTTGCAACTTCCTATGCAACAGTCTTCTTCCCTATCTGGCCCTCATGTCTTATGAAATGTGTATTTTCACAATAATCTGCTTTGAACATCTGATCCCTGGTTTAGCTATGTGATCGCTTTGTACCTCACTCATAAAGACTCAAATGATTAATGTTTTTGAAGTCCTGGACCGAAGTGCCCTGAATGCAATAGAATTTGTGTGAAAAGTGGATCGAGAGTTAAGATTGTTTTGTTGTATAGAAATGTAATCTGGTAGTTTCTCACAAAATGTATTATACTAATGCTATATAGGTGCTTAATTACAAAACTCCTTCGAGGTTAAGGTTAGACACAGTAAATAAGCCCAGTGTTGGAACAGCATGCAAGCTTCAGCGTGGTCCAAGACAAAGGTGCTGAAAGTGAACCACAACATTAAACACAGTTCAGGTCAGACCAGGAACCTCCCCCATATCTCTCAAAATAAATATATATTCTACTTATTATAATGCAATTTAACATTTAAAATTCAATATTCCCACTGATAACTTTACCAGTTACATCTTTATGGTACCCAACACTCACACATCAGTGCATTTAATGAACCATGTGCTTCGCTATGGTGTGAACCACAGGCCTTAAAACATTCACTCTTCAACACTCTGTTCTTTACAATATTTTTATTATGTTTTTTAGTATTATTACGTTGTATCATATTACACATAACAGTACATTTCTTAGAAGGAATGTAATGAACATAACATTTTTGACGGGCCTGCATTAGTCAGAGACGGCCGCTCATATCCAGACTCCTCTGGTTTCACTGTTTACTACAAAAGTACCCTTCTGTCTGCCTGCAACGACTTCCTGTCTCTGCATTCGCTCAGCACGCCCCACATTTTCCCCACCACGCGGTGTCCACGCGTCGGATTCGGCCGCGGATTGGCTCGAGCTGACACAAACAAAGTTTTTCGACCAATGGGAGCTGTGTGCACGCGCTGAGCCACGCTGTTCATCCTGGGTTCTCGTGCCCAGCTGAGGCTCGTCATATAAAAGCAGCGTTCACGTCTTTGTTTACAGCAGAGTCAAGTGGAAGCTGGTGCTTCCTGATACGCGACGCTTGTTTGTCAGTGTTTCAGAGCTGCACGGGCAAACAACGTTTAACACAACACGGTCTCCATCCTCTTTTATCTGGATATTCGTAATAAGCAATCATGGTGGCTATGAAGAAAGTGAAAACCTTCCAAATCGCCTTCACGGACCCCAGCAAGTCGTTTTACTGCGGCGGAGACAAGGTGAGCGGACGGGTGGATGTGGAGGTGAACGAGGTGACGCGTGTGTCCGCGGTCAGGGTTCAGATTCGGGGCTGCGCCAAGGTGGAGTACGCCAAAGGCAAACAGCGCTGCCGCCAGGAGGCCGAGTACCTGCGGCATGAGGAAGTGCTGCAGCTGGACAAGCAGCCTAAAGGTACGGACGTTCATGTCAGCACACTGCAGTGAACTTTATCTAAAGCGGTATAATGGCATGTGATACAATTGTCAGTGGTATTTGTATTTAGCTAATAAAGGGTCTTTTTTAGTGTTTTTCTTTCTGGCCTGTGGCTTACTTTGACTGCTATGTCAATAGTTTAGTGAAACGAGGCTGCATCCCTAACATTCACTGAACGTTAGACTAGCAGCAGACCTCCAGATTGTCCCACTAGTGTTTCCCATTTTGCTAGGGACCGCTTTGTATTTGTTGAATTAGCACAGTAAATATGCCACTCAGAGATGTCAGGAGAAATAAAGAGCTTTATTTTCCTCTTTCCAGATGCTGATGGATCAGTTGTCTTGAGACCTGGCAACAAATATGAGTACACCTTTGGATTTGAGCTTCCTCAACAAGGGTAAGACATCGCTTCTCAACTCACATCATGCGCGGCTCCTCTTTGAACTGTGCTTTTACCCAGTGATGCTTTTGGTTTCAACTTCTTCGCACATGTTCTCACAGGCAGCTGGTGTCGTCATACAAGGGGAAGTTTGGCTACGTCCAGTACTATGTGAAGGCCCTGATGGAGAGGCCCCAGCACCCCCCAGTTGAGTGCAAGAAATCCTTTGAGGTGGAGGAGCCTCTGGACGTGAACACACCAGACCTGCTGGTGAGTTCACTGACACACAACAGTAGGAGTTTTACTTTAAATATTCATTGATGAGTTGAGTCTTACCTCGCTGCATCTCATCAGTCTCCTGCAGGTGGCATGAAGGAGAAGAAAGTCACCTGCATGTTCATTCCTGACGGCCAGGTGTCGCTCAATGCAAAAATTGACCGCCGCGGCTTCTGCGAAGGCGAAGACATCTACATCAACGCCAAGTTCGAGAACACCTGCTCACGCATTGTGGTGCCCAAGGCGGCCATCATCGCCAAACACATCTATCAGGCCAACGGCCGCACCAAAGTCTTCCGTCAGAAGCTGTCTTCAGTCCGTGGAAACCACATCATATCTGGCATGTGCGACGCCTGGCAGGGAAAGACGATCAGGGTGCCGAAGATCAAACCATCCATGGGCTGTAACATCATCCGTGTGGAGTACGCTCTGATGGTAGGCCTTCATCAGAGACTCTGCATGCACCTAGAGTTTGTAACCGTTTCTCTTAATGGGAAATGAAAATCGGTGTTAACATATTTATACTTTGTTCTTCTGCCAGATTTACGTTCACATCCCTGGCAGCGAGAAGCTGATTCTGGAGCTTCCTCTGGTCATTGGGACCTCTGGCCTGGGCAGCCGCAGCAGCAGCGTGAGCAGCCAGGAGGGCTCGGTCAGCAACGCCTCCCAGAGCTGGGTGTCCCTCAGGATGCCTTCTCAGCCTCCCAGCTACTGTGATGTCACCCGCGACTGCCGCCTAGACCAGCCCCTCACGCCACTGCTGGATGACTGCGACGAAGACGACAGTCCTATCTTCATGAATGCGCCAGCCTTCCCGTTCCCGCCATCACCTCCAGCATATAATGAGGTAGGTGTTTCAGCCAGGTCGTTTCAACAACTCCTCGCTCATACAAATAAGAAATGACCTTTGCTGATAGTTCATGTAATAATAGGTGTCATTTTATTCCAGGCGGAGGAGGAGTTCAATGGCAACGCTCGTATGATGCCAGTCTGCTGAACTCTAGAACTGTGGTCCAGCGCTCAGGGACCATTCATCTAAGGCACTTGAAAAGGAACCAAAGGTCCAATGTGTTGGATGGAGAATTAAAGCGAGCACCGTGGAGGTGGACAGAAAGACACTCGTCTGTTCCGTCAGTTGTCTTCATCGTGCTTTGTCACCTATGCTGATTCTCGAGTCTTCCTCGTGCTGCTCTTCAGGTTGTGGACGCGGAGGTCAAGCCACAGATCCAGCGGCGCGCTACATTTCCAAATAAGCTGTCCCTTCCAGAGGGTCTTCACTGTCCACTTGATGACTTTGTTATTGGGGCCAAGCATTATAAGAATCAGCCCCAGAGCTGTTGTGACATCTGTGTATTTTAAAGGGGGGGTTGTCTTTTGCTTATGATGCTTTGTCATTCCAGTCATACCCTGTTGTTTTTGACGGATTTTACTAGAGCAACCGTCCTTTTTGTTACTGAAGACCAGTCTGTTTGAATTGCCGTGAAGAATTAGAGATATTGTTGCCTTGGAGAATTACAGCATGTAGAATAGTCTTCTTTAAATGCTTATCAGATCTCATGCAGCAACTATATTTGTATGTACCAGTGTTTGAGAAAAAATGGTTTATTCCTGTATTTTATTGCACTTTTTGATGCATTTTGCTCTTCCACTGCCTACATGAGTTTCTGTTTCAGTTTGGTTTGAACAATGTGATGTGGAGAGTTTTGTTTCTGTAGGTAGAACACTCCTGTTATGTACACATGGTGTACATAACAGGTGACTGTTATGTACTTGGTGATTAGCTGTGATTTTTTTTATTTTTTTTGGGACACTGCAAATGCCAAATACACTTTATACACAAACCCCTACAAGCCGATACCACAGAACGCTGTGTGAGGGTAATCATCATATCTGATCTGCAGTTGTCCTAGACAACATTTCACTGTGAAATCTTCACTGTGGTTTCACAACTTCTGTTCTTTCAGGGCTCAAAGAGATTTGCTGTTAAAGACTGATTTGTGAGAAGGTGTGTTTGCAATACATCTTTGATACTTATAACAAGTATTTTTGTATGAAACCCTATGGGTTGTGTTTTTTTATTAAAGATGTTAAGAATATGCAGTGTGTCTTCTCTTTCTTTGTTTTCACGTCAGTTGGAAGACGCCTTTTAACCCTGCTGACTTCCAAAGAGACCTAAATATGTAGGTCACCACAGTAAATCTGTCCCTGTGAATAATAGGAATACAGTGACTTTTCACTTTGTCAGATTTGGATTGAATTTCAGTGCAGAATATTATCCATTAACACACTGGAAATACTAAGCGTCAGAAATTACGTTTTGCTGATCTCTGGATTCTGATCCAAGCCGGGGGCCTGAAGACACCCAACTGTGAGGAGATCCAGTGGAATTTGCAGAGCATGCTGGAGGGATTACATTTACATTTCCCATCTGTATTGGATCCTCTAGGAGGAGTTGGAAGTGTGGGTCAGCTGGAGCAGTGGGTTTTCCTCTCGTTCCTGCTCGGGTTTTCCTCAAATATTCTGGTTTACTGCTATAGTCCTGAGACATGCATGTTTGGCTAACTGGTGGTTCTGCAGAATCAGCATTAATAATCCTAATCTAGTCTGGGTATTTCATCTGCTGATCTTCTAACACCACAAGCATTTAACCAAGACTAGCTCTTTCTGCAGACTTAGCAAATGTCATCCATGCCTTCATGTCATCTATAATCTCTCTCCCAACTATTGCAGCTCTTCTCGTATCAGCAGGCGGAACATTCAAAAACTAAAGCAGTTATACAACTCTGCTGCAACTGATCATGTTTCACAGATCCCTGCTGTGTCCTCTGGTTACCTGAGAGCGCCAGGCCTGCTGGGCCATGTTCCTGCTTGTTTTTAAAGCTTTGTTCAGGCTCTTGCTAATATCAGTGAGACAATAACCTGACTGCTGCTGGAGATCCTCTGTTAGAGCTCTCTCACACAAGCAGAGGTGGTAGAAATAGATTCCACTTGTTGCTTTATATCCTATATATCCAGTGTTGTGTTTTGTGAGGAAGGACTCCACCACATGTGCATACCGGAGAATATGTAGTGACTGAGACTGAGAGTAAGCAGTGCTCCTGCTGTGCTCCTGCTGTGCTCCTGCTGTGCTCCTGTTGTGTGGTGTGCTGCCAGAGGCCTGTTCACGACTTTTTCCTCTGCTCTAGGTTGTTGACGTCGGACAACTGCTGAGAACAGCAGATAAGGAAGCTGTTGATCAGTAAATCACTCTGTGACGGGGGCTGCTGCTCTGGTCTGTATGTTCACTGCTGTGGGACGGTAGGGTGGCGCTTCACAGCACTCAAGCCCCACAAGAACGGCCATGAGGAAAGATAGTGTGGATCCTCATGGTCCTCAGAGGTCATGAAGTTTATAGTGCACATTCCTGCCCCAGTGAGAGGAAAAATGTCACACTGGCTGGGTTCTATCAGGGGGTATATCCCAATAAAACACACTTTCAGCAGCAGTCTAAAGTTGCTCTTGGGGCTTTTTGAGTGCAGGAATGTAGTGAGCTGGAACTGAACTTTACTCCCTTTGGTTCAGGTTCTGCTTTTGTTTCCACTGCTCTCTGCCTTGTTTGGACACAAGCTGCAGGAGCTAAATGTCAGCTCTCCTCAGGAGGTAGTAGCACTGAACCACCTCTGCAAGTTCTGTGCTTGAGGGGCTGCAATTGGTTTGAGGTAAGAGTCTCAAGCACGTGTTAAAAACATGCACTTATGGCAGCAAACAACAACTAAAAACAAGACAAGGGGGAAAACTCACTAAGAGATAAGAGATTTTAATATGTTGACTGGGGAGCTGTCATATTGCTATTAGGTCATAGTATGGAATGAAATGAAACTATTTTAAGAATCTGTTGAAGTGAGGAACTAAAACCTCAAACTATTCAATAGTGATGTTTTTACTCATTGTAATAAATTATTCATCTATGAAAAACATTCACTGCTTTGAGGTGCCTGCATTCATTAGTTTACTTTTTTCCAGGTTATATGTTTAGTAAAGCTCGATACATCTTATACCTTTGTGCCATCGAGCTCTACCGAAAAGTACTTTTCCCTCGTTAAAAAAAAAGTCGACTCAATGCATCATCTGCTCACACTGGACCTCACTGTGAGCTCATCTGGGATTTGAACCTAGGACCTCTTGCACCAAGAGTGAGAACCACACCCCAGAATTTATTTGTTAGTTTGACCTTGTCTCTTTCACGTTTGGTTTAGTCAGTGAAGTCTCATTTCAAATGAAATATGTACCTTTTAAATAAGAAAAGTTGCATTTCAAAGCAACGGAAATTCTTCAAACCCACCGTTACTTTTGTTCTGACCACTACATTCTACTTATTCTTACAAGGTTGCACCAGCTGAGAGGAACCGTCATGTGCAACAGGTTCTGATGTCAAAACAAAAATCACACTCCATAGCAGTAGTTTAGTTGTTTGCAGCCACCATTAAACATTAAAAAGGATGGTGGCAATAATAAACATGTAACTGGAGTAAGAGCAGCAGAGGGTCAGCAGGCCAAAAAAGAAAGTGACAAACAGGAGCAAGACAAGAATAACTCTAAATCCAACAATAACACAGCTGAAAGAAGCGACAGCTGGGTGTCACACTCAGAGATGACGCTGTCATTACAGTAACCCCTAACTCTGCTTCTGCTGTGCATCAGGTGTCGCTACTGTAGCAGTGTGAATGTTACAAAGTAAAGTAAAGTTAAAAGAGTTTATACAGTGGAAATGTACAAGCCTGTCATAATCTAGCACCGTCACTTTACTGAATTACCGTTACTGTTTTAATGTATCCACAGCTGTTGCCAGATGCATCTCAAATGCTGTTTTATCAGCCTGAACTGTGCAACATGATGTTGTCAGCGTGTGAGCTGGATCATCGTTGACAGAGCTGAGCTACAGAGCAGCAGCCACCAGACTGTGTTTTCTGCGGTGTGTGAAGATAATGTGGAGCGTAACCCGCAGCCGTGGGTTCAGATGCTTTCGGTCACGTAACCAAGATTACGGTTTATATTAAGATAAATTTGTTTGTGAGGACTCTTGAGAGCATGAGAGGAGGGTTGAAGAGACAGTAGATGAACATACACTCTTTGGTTAGAAGAGCTTCTCTTCATGTGTTTCCTCTTAAAGAAAGAAGAGAACATATATATCAAATAGTTTGGGACTAGGTTGCTGGGTGGCAGAGCCAGGGCTGTCATGGTTACGGTCATGTTACATCAGATCACCCAGCCTCTGGGACATCTCACTTTACGTTGCTTAGTTTTTACAGTGACCAGTTTTGTCTGCTTTTGTGTGAAGTTGAGCAGCTGAACTAAAAGTAAAACTAACAGTAGGACACAGGTCACTGTAAAGACTATATTTTGTTATTCAAGTAGAGCAAACGCAGCTTGTACTATTTATGACTTGACTTTCTGGGTATTGTTTTGAGTTGCGCAATGCGAATGTGTAGGCAACAACATACCATCTTGCCATGGGTACTAGCATGTCGCAGGCCTCGCTCTGCCCTCAGACGCTGCCTGTGATTGGTTGAGGCAGTGGATCACTCGCCTCCTCTTTGGCTCAAACTGTTGTTCATGAGAGTTAGCATTCGAGGACTGCATGTTCTCTCTCTCTGCTTCTGAACTGGTTTCATCTAGGCATCTGTTTCCTCATCCTCCCTCTGCTTGTTCCCTCAGTGGAGACTGTGATTCACCACAGGAAGCTCATCATGCTTACAGAGCAAGTCTGATCAAGAGCCTGAGATTAACTGTGATACAGAGCGTGCTTCTGGTAAACAAGTTACAGCTAATGGAACATGGATACGTACAATCATGTATTTGGAGTAAACCAGTTAAACCCAGTTAATGATGATAATAACATACTTTATTGATCCCCTTGGGGAAATTGATGTTGGACAGTTGCCAGACAGTACATATCGGTACTTGTACGAGGTTTCTGTATCTTGCCCAAGGACACCTCGACATGTAGTATGGTGGGACTGGGAATCAAACCGCTGACTTTCAGATTGGGAAATGACTGCTCTACCCACTGAGCTACTTGTTGCCACAAAACCACTGTGTGTCCTGCATCTTTCCCAGCACACGCAAACACTGGAGCTCTAGTTTGGATATATCTAATGATGCTGTAAACAGCTAAAGGGTACTTTAGTGGTTTAATATTATACTTATGATAAAGTCGGGGCTCAAAAGACACAGATAAAGACGTGAAGCGACAGAGGCTGACATATGCTCACTTTTACACCTGGTCAAGCTCAGGAACATGGCACGTCTCATAACACAACCCTGTGGAATTCCAAACATGAGCTCGTTAACTGAAACTGTTTGCCCAAGCAAAGGTAACCCTGATGATGTAACCACGTGATGAGTAACCAGAGTATTCACCGTGAGTCACTGTAAAATCAGAGCGATCACCTTTATAAGACGCACTAGCTCAATCCAGACACTAGTTTACATAATCAGACGAAACAGTTAAACTGGATCTGTTTGGACTGATGCTTCAGTTCAGACACATGTGACACAATATGCAGCGTGAGCAAAAAGAAATCAGAGAGGGATCAGTTTTATGTGTACACATGTACATTTACATTCTTAAGAAGATACTGGGACGACTCCTGAGGGACAGGATCAGACAGATACAGTATACAGTATAAAACTCACAGTAAAGTCAGGAACAGGAACGGCAGGAAATAAAGAATACATGAAGACGTATATGCTAAGAACGTAGAAGTGAGAAACATGAAATGATTCTCTGTGAAAACAGTCATAATAACTTCCCAGAAGTTTGACAGGTTTCTCCACTTCGCTCTTTCTGCTGTTGCAGCTGCCTCAGGAGAATAAATTCCCCTCTTTATGACACAGTGTCTCCTAAAAAAACCCACAGAGCACTGATTGGCTGATGTCTCCAGCCATGTGTTTTGTGATTGGCTGGAGTCGGTGTTCACGCACAGGCCATGCAGGCATGGCATGCTAGCATCCTCCAGAGGAAGTCTGTTTTTCCTCTAGCTGCTGACCTCAGACAGAACCGACTCCTCGCTCACTGCTGCTCAGGCTACTTTCATTTTTGGTATTTTGGGCGGAGTTCCTGTATGTGTGTCTGTGAAGAATTAAATACTCATAGAAAAGTCCTTTCTAGACACAGAGAGTATATGTCAACTGTGTTTTAGACTGTCACCTTTATATTCCATCACTTGTCAAAGAGCTTCCTCCATCAAAGACCAATCAGTCCAAAATATGACATTCAGGGAATCTCCATCTTAACATGGGGGAGGGTTTGTTAGTTAGCAGTGACCCATGGGCTGTGTTGTTGAGGACAGCAGCCCCTGGAAGAAGAAATATGATATAGAGAATGAGGGGACATTTTTCAAAGTAGCAACACCTTGATTTGGGAGCTATGGACACTCTCTAAGGTTGGGGTCAGACAAGGGTCAGTTAAGGTCGGGGTCTGTCCATGCATTGTAAATTACCTCTTGGAAAGGTACAATGTGAAAAGGATACCAACAAGATATAGCTGGTTTCACCTCCAGGCACTCAGCAGACAATGACAGCCAAAGGTGTAGTAAGCTGGAAATATCAGGCTGAGACTCCTGTTCACGAGTTTTTCAAATCCTCTGTCTGGAAGAACGTCTCATGCTTTCCATGAAATCTAAGTGACCCATGTCCTGCGCCTCTACTGTGGAGCACACAGGCTAGCTGGACATGGGTCTTTCTAGCATGTTTTGCTGTTGTCAAGCTGCAGATGGGTACTGGCAGAACAGAATTGCCAAAGATACAAAATCCTGGGTGTGGAAGGAACCTTTAACCTCAGATCCTGGAAGAGAAATGTAGATTCTGTCCTGACTATGGAACAGTAGACCAACTCTTTACCGTTACTGAGTTACTGCTGGGGTTGTGGGAGTTTGCCTAGCCAGTTAAAACCTGTTTCGCTTTTTAATATTTTACTTTACTTTACTTTAGTTCATTTGGCAGACGCTTTTATCCAAAGCGACTTACAAGGAGACACAAGCAAATTA